>VDFB02102468.1:0-34336 GCA_007258455.2 Sequoia sempervirens | reverse complement strand
ATTGTAAATTTAATATTTTAATGTAAAAAAATAAATCATGCAATTGTGGAGCATTAAAGGAGCAGATAAAAACAAGAATTAGAAGTCACACAACATAACATAATAGCATAACAGCATAACACGAGTTTTAACATGGTTCACCATAAATGGCTACGTCCACTAGGAAAGCAGGGAACAATCTTATATTAATCAATGATCCAATACGATACATGAACTATACTTATACACTCATATTCAGCCATAAACTGAAGAGTTGAGAGGAGATGAAGGGTCAAATGACTGTTGGGCTTCACATCCCAACAATCTCCCCCGTGAAGACCAATCGGTACAGCCATGCATTGCACGACATCCCCTACATTTCCCCTGCGAGCTCACAAACACAGTGAATCAGTCTTCTCCATGCCAAATCAGATAGAACGAAGCTTAACACAATCTTGAGAAAAAATTTATCATCTCTACCACCTACCCATTTGAATACGGGCCAAGACACACCAGCAACTCCTCCAATTCCACCAGTTGCAAAATCAATTATTTCAACATAGACGTCTTGCATCTGTTCAACATAATTGTGAACATTCTGTGCAAGTACTATGAACAGGGGCTCATGCAAGCGCTCAACATACTCCTTTGTGTGAGGATCAATGCACTGTAAACTTTTGAAGAGTTCAAGAAATGCAAGAACATTCCCCCAAACTCGGATAGTTTCCACATGATCTGACCCCTTCTTGGTTTCATGTTCATCAGGCTCTACAAAATCATCGATGTCAAAGTCTCCATATCTAGTGAATTCCAAAACAAGGAATTTCCAAATACTAAGAACCCTCGCTACTCCACCTCTCTAGGGCCTTCCATCTTCCATGTGTGCCCATTGATCGGGAACCGCTTTCTCCACCATTGTATCCCTGCTCATCCACACGACCTGCCTCTCTTCCACATACTCCCCATACAAACTGCTCCCCTTCTCAACACGTATCTCCAATCTCACACATTCCTGGCTCTTTGTAGCTTGCTAAAACACCTCTGAAACTTTGTGCCTCTCAGATGGATCAGCCACTTCATAAATAAGCGAGTAAGCATTGAGTCCGCTAATGTATATTGAGAGCGCTTGGTCGACAGCTTTCCTTGGCACTCGCAGCTCATATCTGGACAAAGCGTTTGGAGTGAACTTTGAACCCAAGCTTTTTTGCAAATCATGTCGCTGGTTCTCCTCAATGGGCTCCTCAGATTTCGAACCCTTGGCATTCCACACTGAACCTCTAGCCACATTTTTCCCTCCAAAACTTCCACTGTGACCAATTCTAAGTTGGTAGTTCTCTGGCTGAGTGGGAATATCATAGTTGATAACCAATGATACTTGTTGCACATCAATGCCATGGGCCAAATGGCTAGTCATCCTTAGAACACGTGAAGATCTACACCATTCAAGATTGCATTGTGCAACGGGAGGGGCTTCCAAATTCCACCAAATCATAAATACAAAACCGACCTCCAACTTATCAAGCTTAAGACGGAGCAAGGTTTCCTTCCCCTATCCAACACCCATCAGATCAGTCACAGGCTTCTACGACTAAGGTGTTTCGATTCCACCAATGACTCTACTCCTGGAATCCAACGCAGGGACATGCTCCTGCTCCTGCCATGCCTTCTCCAGCAAGGTATCCGACACAGGAACAAAGCTCTCAAACTTTTTCTTCTTATTTCTAAATTTCTCTTTAACATGTGCCTCATTCCAAGCGGCTTCATATCCCCCAGATCTGGGCGTCTGGCAACCAACGTCCCCAAATTGAGCAAGATCATTATAGCGATAACCACTTCGTAACGTCTCAAACATGAACTGCTCTTTTGTAATGGCTTAGGAATAGAATCCATGATTGCTCAGAAACGAGTAATCTTGCTCTGCAAACCCAATAACCTTCAATTCTCCTGCTTGCTCCAAAGTAGCATTCTTCTGCGAAGTATTTGCATTGTCATCCATTGCGTTCAAACTATCAGAAGCTTCAGCTTCCTGTTCTTGGGCAAGAACCGATAGCGGGCATATTTCTTTGTCTACAACAGGAGATACTGTAGTCACTGCATAGCCAACATCAGTGGTGGATACCCCGATCAAGTCATCCAGCCGCAGGCTTGAACAATGTTGCAGCGGGCTTCCCACTAAACCATTCAACAGGGAAGCATAATCAACCCCACAGGATTCAAAGACAGGACCTTCAGAACCATAATGCATGCCTACCTCTTCATCTTCTTTGAGTTCTCGGTCAACTTCACTGTCTGGACCTTTCCCGCCACTGCCAGCTTGTAGGGTTTTTTCCTCGGAGTCCTCCAAATCTGCTACTGCTACACTCTCAGCCTCTCTGGCTTTACCTGTATGCAATTTTGCTTCAATAAATGGCATATCTTCATCCATTGGAGTGGCTTCTGCAACAAATTGTGCAACCAAGGGAGTTTCATCTATTTCCATCAACGAAATTCCACATTCAACAACAGCAATAGTTGTTTCTTCACGAGGCACTACTTGTGCTTTTAACTTCTTACTTGTGGAATTGTGATCATAATTTCTCACCCTACGTTTCATGGAATTCCTCACTTCTTCTCGCTCCTCTGGAAGATCAAACGTGACCCTCTTCTTACCTTTCATTGATTTCAGCTTCGGAGATTGATTCTTTTTGTGCGAATTCTCAAGACCTTCCTTGCCCATGTGACCAAGCCTCTTGAACCAGGGCTTCGTGTCACTATCCACCATTGCCTTCGCAGCTCCCACCTCATTGTGACTCTCCAACACATATAAAGTGTTTAATTTGCTGCCTTCTGCAATCACTCGGGCTCCTTTTGTCACCTTCCATCAACTTAGTTCAAAAGTGACTCCACATCCTTGAGAACTCAATTGCCCAACTGAAATTGAATTATGTTTCAGTTGAGGGACATACTTGACATCCCTTAACAACCAACTTTTTCCATTTGTTAGTTTCAACAAAACATCTCCTATGCCAACAATATCAAGAGATTTATTATCTGCAAGAAGGACCTTACCAAAAACACCATTTTGAAAGGTTTTGAAAAATTCCTTACACCAAGTAACATGAAACGAAGCTCCCGTATCTAGCACCCAAGCATTTGTTTCAATTTCTTCTTCGGTTAACAGAAGTACACTATCTTCCATATCTGCTCCTTGGCTCTAACCGAGCTCTGATACCAATTGTGGAGCATTAAAGGAGCAGATAAAAACAAGAATTAGAAGTCACACAACATAACATAACAGCATAATAGCATAACACGAGTTTTAACGTGGTTCACCATAAATGGCTACGTCCACCAAGGAAAGCAGGGAATAATCTTATATTAACCAATGATCCAACAACAATACATGAACTATACTTATACACTCATATTCAGCCATAAACTGAAGAGTTGAGAGGAGATGAAGGGTCAAATGACTCAAATGTGAAGCCCAACAACAAATTACTCTCTTTCAAAGTTGTTAAGGGTAATAACAACTAAAACAAAATAAACTTACATAGGTGAAAACATTTTTTTTGTTCATTGTTACCAGCTAATGCTTCATAGGTTTCGCCACCGATTTGGGTTTTAAGGCTCCTTGATTTGATAATTTTTAGTTTCCAACTTCAATGTCAACTTTGCCTCAATTTCTTCATTCAACAAAATGTATCATAATTTATTTTATCCTTATCTTTATACCAAACTTGGTCAAAACAAAATTCCTTTCAACCCGAAAACTCTCATTTTCAAACTACATACTTAGATTAATTGTCATTACTTCAATTTGATAGTTGAAGATGCGACGATTTTAATATATATAATAATATATAACATATATGATATCTAATATATAAAAATAATGCATTATATAATAAAATTATAATATTATATTTTACTGTTTAATATTTTTTAATATATTAGATTTGTTAATAATTTAATATATTTTATTATTGTTATTTATATTCTATTTTTTATTTTAATTTAATATATTTTTTATCTTATTTATAAAATATTTTTTATTTATTATGTTATTGGATTATTTTTAATATATAATATAGATAATATTAAATTAATATTTAATATATTAAATTAATCTTATCATGAAAGACAAGGTTATATTAATACATTAAATTAACATCTAAATCTTATGATGAGACACAATATTATATCAATATATTAAATTAATATTTAGTATATTATATTTTAATTTTGATAAATTATTATATGATTTTTTAATAATTTAACATTTCATATATTATATGTTATTTTTGATAAGTTATTATATGATTTTTTAATAATTTAAAGATCAGTCTATTTATATTGTTTACATTCAATTGTTTTTTCCATTCCAAATATATATTTTTTAAAGAATTAAATTTTTAATAAATAATTAAAGTGTATTTATATTATATTATATTGTAACTATATTGACATAAATATTATAAAATATATAAATATAATTTATTATTATATATATATTAAAATGTTGTCTACAAATTATACTTTTCTTCAAATAAAAATAAAGTAAACAATATAAATAAAATAAAATAATTGCTAAACAATTAAAAAGCAAAATAAAATAATTATTAGCAAATAATAGTTAAATAATTCAAAAGTATAAAATTATCATTGAATAAATTTAAAAAACTTAAGATTATTCTTTCTCATTTATAAATAGATTTATTTAAAATATCTATAATAATCATGTTGTGTTTATCTGGTTTTGTTGGTCCATTGATTGCAATATTTGTATTACAATTCTCATTTCGACCAACTTAATAGGGATCTACCTAACAAACTTAAAATCAACTAATTGACATTTTCACAATTTTAATTTTGACAAACTCAACTTTGACTATGTCTATAGAGATTTTTGTATTGAACATAAGATCAACTAATCAATCAATTATTTATTCTAAGGAACAAACTAAATTTCAACTCTATTAGTCATAGTTGCACCTACCAAACTCGAAATCAAGGTCAAACCTAAAAACTATAATCTTAACTAACCCAATAGTATAGAAATAAATTAAACATGTAGAAGTTATAATCATTATATACAACAAAAATACTTTTATTACAATACTACAAAGTCAAATATTGCTCACTATGTGACACTTTTAAAAATCTATAAGACCTATGCTTATAAAAAACTCTTTGAAATTGTCAACAACACCCACTAAAATATTTTAGAAGCTACCTCAGCCTAACATCCCTTAATCTAATAAAAGATGAATTAATGATGATTTTAATGACCACAAGACCAAACAATCTATAAGACCAAGAACCACAGCTCTCAAATATCTTATTTTAATAAGACCAGAAGACTTAAAAATAAAAAAATAAAAATTCTATAAGACAGAAAATCGCAACCTTTCAAACTCCTTTCGATTTGATCTGCTAAGATAAATAGATAAATATCGAGTGGGTCCAACAGGATCGCAGGGATATCGACCGTCACCATGACAAACAGCATCTCCCCAAACTGATCTATTATGCAGGACGAGAAAAGAAGTCTGCAGTGCGCACGACCTTATCCTTAAATGAGAGTCGTCTGGATTCACGGTATTTACAGGAGCGGGCAATGCTTTTTGCCCGCTCTTCATATAAATCACGGATTAGGTCTGTAGTGTGAACGGGGAGCTGCGCGGAGGAAATTTTTTATAAATATTTTAAAATTGCATTGCTGCATCTTCCCAGAAATGAATTTCTATTCCAGTCAACGTGTGGCGACAACTGGGTAGTAGCAAATCAGTCAACGCAGAAATGGCCAGGCACCGTTTTAAGGAAAGCCCGTCTCACTAATCTCCTGCAGTGGCAGAAGAGGCTTGCGATGGCAGGGGTGAAGCAGAGGAGCTCATTATTGGGGGTGCTCATCCTTCTCACAATAGCGAGGGGCGCGGTAAGCCTGGGGTTACCCTGCAAGACGGAGGGGCAGACATGCTCAGCATTGGTGAGCTTCATTCCAAAGGAGGCCACGAATGTGTCGGCCATAACGTCTCTGTTTCAGCTCAGCAGTTACCAGCAGCTTTTGGGGGCCAACGCCTGGGGATTCTCGCTGGGCGCCAACACGAAGATACCGAATGGGACGGTAGTGAAGGTGCCCATTACCTGCGGCTGCTCCAACGCCACCGGGATCTCCAAAGACGGACCCAAATACAAAGTGCTGCCGGACAACACTCTCTCCATCATTGCCCAAACCGTCTTTGCAGGGCTTGTTACATACCCTGACATTCAGAAAGTCAATCCCCAGATCACGAACGTCGACAAGATCTTAGCAGGCGACACATTTGACATCCCTTTGCCCTGCAGCTGTTCGCCCTCGCCCTCCTCAAATGAGATCCATTATTCGTACGTAGTGCAGGGCGGGAATACGCTGAAGGACATCGCTTCTCAGGTGGGCACCACCGAATCCACACTCATGACGCTCAATAACATTACCAACTCTTCCCTTGTCAACGCCGGGCAAGTACTGGATGTTCCGCTCAGAGGTAAACACCAGAATGCCTTCGCTTGCATTACATTTCTTTCTTTTTTCAACTCTCAGTCGGTAAATAATCAATCAATTCCCTTGCATACTTATAAAAGACGCGCAGATCTGACCTTTTTCTGACTGTTGGGGTCAATAATTAATGGCTGACATGGTTTCATGAAACTATTTGGTACTGTTCAATTTCTTTCTTTTCAACTCTCAGTAAATAATCAATCATTCACTTGCATACTTATAAAAGAGCGCCAGATCTGACCTTTTTTATAATAAAAAGGGGTAAAAACTTTATTGAAAATCAGAGCAAAGCATTACATAACAGCAAAGGGCCAAAGCCCCAGGAACCAACAAAAACCACAAGAAAAGCCAGGAACAAAATCACTCTTCCCCAATAGCCCTCCCATCCTCTGCAAGAATCCTCTCCAAATCCTGACATAACTCACGGGGAATCTGCTCCCACCCATCAATCTTCCCACCATCAATATTCTCCGATGCCCATTTGGCTAGACAATCAGCTGCCCTATTCCATTCCCTTGGAATATGGACATAAGATACCGACTCCATCAAAGAGCTAACCTGCAATATCTGCTGCACCAACATAGCCAACTGCCAGCTAACATCAGAAATCTTCTTTCCATGAAGTAAATTGACCAAGACCTGAGAATCAGACTCACAAATAACCTTACGCCACCCTAAAGCATATGCCCGTTTCAAGGCATAGAGAATAGCCAAGCCTTCCATCCTATTGACAGTTTGTATCCCTTCATTAGCAGAAAAAATAAAAACCACTGATCCAGAAGAATCCCTACCAACCCCGCCAATCCCAGCAGGTCCAGGATTTCCCCTAGATGAGCCATCCGTATTAATTTTCAAAAAACCAGTAGAAGGGGGCAACCAACTCCCCACCCTTTGAACTTTTTGCTTCACACGCCTACCTCTCCTGATGCAAGCAGAAGCTAAAGATAGCCCCTGAATACCCAGCCGATCCACCATCTCAGCATCTCCTTTCTCTAACGGCAGCATAATATCACCCTTAGCTTCGACTGTCTCCTGGATCATTCCCACAACTCTAGACCAAACTTGTTGAATCCCCAAATTTTCACCTCGAAAGATTCTTCGATTCCTTTCCAACCAAACTTGCCAAAGTAGAAAGATGGGACCAACATACCAAACATCCTGCAAGAAAGAGGCCGAAGAGGGGGGCCTCCCCAGACTAGTCCAAAACTCCACCAAGGAGGAGGCATGAATGCAAGGGCTTTTCCAAACACCCCACCAGAAATGCCAGAGCTGTAAGGTGAAGGAACAACGAAAGAACAAGTGAGGAGAGTCCTCCTCCCCACACCCGCAGAGAACACACCTAGATGGGCCTAAAAAACCTCTCTTTCGGATATTATCCCAAGTCAAACACCTATTCCAAGCCAAAGTCCAAATAAAGCAATTACACTTTGGCCAAGAAAACTTATTCCAAACTTTCTTCCACCAATGAACCTCCACCCCCTCAATCTGCTGGGAAAGCAACTCCTGATACCCAGAAGAAACAGTGTAAGCACCCTTGGGGTTAGGAGACCAAGCCAACACATCCTGATCCATGAGGGAGCTACAACTTCGACAAGAAAGAATGTAATGAAGCTCAGCGCACTCCTCCTCCATACCAACAATAGGCCATTCCTCTGGATTCTTCCATCTTGCCTCCACCAACTGCCCCTGAAAGGAAAGAGACTTAAAGTTGCACACCCTCGACCATCCTGCTTCACAGAACCTCTGGCACAAAGTAAGCAAATGAGGATACTGAGAAACAATGGGAGGGTGGCCATCCCAAGCGTCATGCCAAAAATGTGCCTCTGACCCGCTCTTGCATATCCAGAATAAGCCACCCTTAACGAGCGCAGCCCCTTTCTTGAGAGTATTCCAAATCACAGATCCCTTCCCTGTCAAGCTATAACGAGGGATATCACTTTGAGGAATCCCTGGAAAGTACTTTTGAGTCAAAATTCTGGCCCACACCCGATCCTGTTCCACACACCAACGCCAATACAATTTAGCAGCCAGAGCCGTACCAGACAACAATGACTGCCTTAACCCAAGACCACCAAACTGTTTAGGGCTACAAACAACATCCCATCTAACAAGGCTCCACTTGGAAGATAATAAACTACCAGCCCATAAAAATTGTCTTGCTAAGGAATCAAGATCCCTAACAAAGCCCATTGGCGCCACCTGAATCATACACATATAAAGAGGGAGAGCTTGAACCACAGATTTGAGCAGCTGAACCCGACCCACAAAAGACAGCCAGCGAAGGGTCCAATGAGTGACTTTAACACGAAATTTTTCTAGAAGAGCCTGCCAAGAATCCCTAGACTGCCTACCAACAAAAATAGGGATCCCAAGGTAGGTCAGCGGGAGATCCCCAATCTGAAATCTGAGAATATGAGCAATTCTCCTTTGAATGGAGTTCGGAGTATTGAAGAAAAAAATGGAAGACTTGCCCTCATTAATTGACTGGCCTGATGCAGTAAGATAAATATCCAATACCTTGCGCATGTTTGAAGCCTCCCTAATAGTAGCCATGCCCATCAAAGTTGTGTCATCCACAAACTGTAAGTGAGATTGCACTGGTAAGCCACCTCCCCATTGCCATCCTTGAATGAAACCCCCCTCCACATTCCTTTTTATCAACCGTCCCAAACCTTCCACCAAAAGAAGAAACAAGTAAGGAGAGAGGGGGTCACCTTGTCGTAAACCCCGAGAAGCACCAAAGAGTTCAGAGTGCTCCCCATTGATCAAAACAGAGAAAGAAATAGAATTCACACAACTCATAACCCAGCGAATCCACTCCTCCTCAAAACCAAAGGCCCCCAGAACTTTTTGGAGGAAGGACCATCGAACTCTGTCATAAGCCTTGGCCATGTCAAGCTTGATGAACATAGCCTTATCTTTGGAATTGGCCATAGAATGAATAGTCTCTGTAGCAATAACCACACCATCCAAAATCTGGCGGCCCACCACAAAACCACTCTGTTCCTCAGAAATCAGCAGCGAAAGCCACTTTTTTAACCTATCAGCAATCAACTTAGAGATAATTTTATATATAACATTGCAAAGAGAAATGGGGCGAAATTGACTTAACCGATCAGCCCCATCACCCTTGGGAATTAGAGCAAGGAAGGTAGAATTTAGGGCCCGAAGCATTTGCTTATTCTTCTGAGACTCTTGAACAACTGCCAATAAATCCAGCTTGATAATCTCCCAAAATTCCTGGAAGAACTCAATCGGGAAGCCATCCGGACCAGGAGCTTTACCCTTCTTCATCTGGAAAACAGTCTTCTCCAGCTCCTCCAGCGAGACATCCCTCATAAGATGCTCCTTCATCTCCCAAGAGACCAAAGAAGGAATACAAGAGAGGACCTGAGCCTCTTCAATTGAGTCCCCCTGCGAGTCCTCCTTGAATAAAGAAGCAAAATACTGCACAGCTTCATTTGAGATATCCTGAGTAGAAGAAAGAACCTCTCCCCTGTCAGTCACCAAAGTTGAGATAGAATTACCATGACGTCTGGCCTTCACCGAATTGAAGAAGAAGGCAGTATTCTTGTCTCCCTCCTGAAGCCACTCAATCCGAGATTTTTGTTTCCAGTAGATTTCCTCCCTCAGCTCCCACTCCTCTAGAGCTTTCAATGCCCTAGCCTCATCTCGCAACAAATCCTCAGACACCCCATCCTCCCTAATCAACCTAGTAATACCATTCAGCTCAGCTTGTGCAGCAAGCTTTGCATGGTAGATGTTTCCAAAGCAATGTCGGTTCCATCGTTTAAGTTGATACTTAACATATTGAAGGAGCTTAGCAAAATTATACATTGCAGTACCATAAGCAGGTCTACCATACCTCCACCATTCAGCAACACATCCATGAAGGTCAGGGTCCCGCAACCACATTAGCTGGAATTTGAAGGTTGGTGTTCGAGGCATCCGAGCAGAAGAGATAACTAGCTTTATAGGCCAGTGATCTGAACCTCTCCAGTCTAATATCTCAGAACTAGAAGACCACATTCCCCCAACCCAAAAGCAGGAGACCATGAAACGATCCAGTCTTTCAGCAATGCAACTATCACCAACCCTTCTGTTGTTCCAAGTAAATTGACCATTGCTAGGTTTGATATCAACAAGATTGAGAGCAGATATATTGTCCTGAAACAACAATGCAGAAGGCTCTAGTCTTGCAATACCACCCCGTTTCTCAGCTAATTCAGTAATAGCATTAAAGTCCCCTGCAATGATCCAAGGATGATAGGGAAATAGGCTACGAACAAAACGAATATGTGTCCATAAAAGAAGCTTACCCTGGAACTCAACAGGTGCATAAACATTGGAGAAAAGAACAAACTCTCCCGACTCAGGACACGAGGCAACCATGGATAAAGAGGACTTGAAGGATAACCACCACAAAGGTTGAATCTTCTGAGGGTTCCAGAAACAAGCCACACCCCCGAGAATCCCTGAGCCCCAATACACTGGCATTGACCATTCTTCCACAACTTAGGCACTAAACCCATCATGCACTCAACAGATAACTTGGTCTCCTGAAGAAAAAGAACATCAGGAGAATGACTTCTTACCAACTCACAAACAACTTTTTGTCTAGGGCCACTGTTCAAGCCCCTTACATTCCATGAAATAATGATCATTTCAAAGGAGTCAAAAAATGAGAATCTAGGGTCTTAACAGATCCTGACTCCACCAAAGTCTCCCCCATCATCTTAATCTTTTCCAAATCTTTCTTCCTGCCAAGTTTAACACTTTTCTCTGATCCCCCCTTCTTGCCATCCTTTTGCAAAATGCCCAGTTGAGGAGAAGGCTTGCTACTCTTAGCCACATCCGATCCAACATTCCGTGCAGAAAAAGATGTGCTTCCATCCCCCTGCCCCAACTCAACATTTGGACCCGACATCACCTGGGCCCCAACCTGCACATCAGTGACCATAGGTATGGCAGACCCCTCCTGTGGAGCAGGAGGCGTAATGGAAGTGTGATCCTCCAGGACAGAACCAACCACACCCGGATCCACACTTAATAACCCTGGATTAACTTCTTGCTGACCCAAATCATCCAGGACCTCAAACCTGTTAAAAGTATCCTCATCTTGTCTCTCCATTAGAGTCCTCTTTTGACCTCTATTCCGGTTACGAGCCTTAACAGGAACAAAACCCTCAGCATCAGCACCCTCAACAGAAATAGGATTCTTCCCCTTATCAACATCAGAATTGTTACGAGGAGGAGGTGGAGGCTGAGGCACCACAGGCTTAGCCTTCGGGCATCTACGCAACAGGTGACCATATTCATGACAGAGGCGACATCGGAAAGGAAGGGTTTCGTAATCCAATTGTTGTACCCAAGAATGGGGACCCACACACATATCAAAAGCATCTGGCAAGGGCCTACTCAAATCAATTTCCACACAAATTCGAGCAAAAGTCATTACTTTCTTACCTAGGGTTTGTGTCGAAGACCCCACCGGCTTCCCAAGCATCGAAGCAAGCATGTGCAGAACATCCTCACGACAACATTCAATTGGAAATCTGGGCAACCGAACCCACACCGGAACACGATTCGGAAGCTCCTCCGAGGGATTAAAGCCTGCATGCCATGGCTTGATGAACAACCCAACTTGGTTATGAAAATAGGGCCCCCCCTCAAAAACCCTATTGCGATCAGCCAAGCAGATAAATGTGACCATGAAAAAATTATTTGCAAGCAGCGTGACCTCCATTTCACCCTCTGGCTCCCAAGTCCTCCGAGCCCAAGTTTCCAAAAATTGTAGAGACACTCTCATTCCCAAAAATTTGCAGTACAGAGAATGCTTTGAATAATACTCAATATCCTCAGCAATCATCTCGATCGGAATCACCAATTTAGGTCTCTCTTTGCAACGCTCAAGGCAGCCGTTAATCTTCGAGATCCGAGATCCACCAGACGAATTCGATTCCATAGACCCAGTATTCGGAGAGAAGAGGGTGTTTTCAAAAACCCTTGCTCCTTGTCTTGGCGATTTCAAGCCCACCGCAGCACGAAAATCCATGTCAGGCGCAACCCCAGATGGCTCACCCTGAGACATAGCTGCCAAATGGCCTGGGGCAGACATGCACAGGAAAGATCTGGCCCCAGACACAGCAGAGTAGAGGAAACCCTCCCGCACAGGAAAAATGACCAAACACAACCAGGACAGAGCTTCAAAGAATAGCCACAGCAAAAAGATTAACCCCCCACAGAACGAAACAGACGCCCACCCCAACCTTCGCACAAAACGAGAAAGCAAACACGAGCTAGGGCTGGATGCCCTAGCTCGGCTCCTTGCAGTTGTGACCAAACATCCCAATTTGGGACTTGTTTAATTTTGTCAGATCTGACCTTTTTCTGACTGTTGGGGTCAATAATTAATGGCTGACATGGTTTCATGAAACTATTTGGTACTGTACTCTTTTGAACTGCATGTGATTCCAACTAATTTTTAGAAAATATTGTGATATATAGGTATCTGCCTAAAAATGTGGAGATATCAATTTGGAACTATTTTATTTACTAAAAAATTATCTTATTTTACTTTAAAATTATTTTATTTTTTTATTGAAAAGATAAATTTTATTCTATTTGCATTGTTTTAAATAATAAATAGTATTATATATCTATCTAAAATTATAGTTAATTTCAAAATATTATTTGAGTTTGTTTTTTTATATTTTTTAATTTTGTTTTTCTACATTATATAGAAAATGTACAGACTTGTTTCCATCTTTATCGTTTTGAAAATGTTGGTTATGATGCTTAACATAGATTTATTTGTACTTAATTCCAATGTTCAATATAGAATACTAACGTTTTAATTGCAAACTAATCTTGTGATTGATCTCTAACTTGTATGCAAGAACTAAACAAGCTAAGATATCCTCTAACCATTGATTGGGGGTTAATAGTCTAGAGTGAACTTAGCATAATTTATATTAGGGACATCACCAGGAGGGTAAACTTAGTATCATTCCTATTAGGAACATTACACCTCAGGTGCTTCTTGGGCATTGGCTTCAACATTTGCATCATCCTTGGAATCACTCGGAGAATCAATAGAATGGTCAAATGTGGTCGGGGCATTGATTTACCACAAAGCTCATTCTTTATGCTTAGGGATTCTAAACAATTCCCTCACTAGTATTTGGACCTTGAGTTGGTTCAATGTGAAGGCCATGTCAATGGGAAAATATTTTAGCAAAGGAGTGAACAAAGGCACAATAATGGCACGAGTATTAGGAATTAAAGGCATTACTTGACTACTAGTAGTGACACTCTTTTCATTAATGACATTTCCAACTCCTTTAGTTGAATCTTGCCCTTCATGTGATGTTCTGTTTGTTTGATTTAGTTTGCCACCTGCTTTCGTTGCTTTAGGATTTTCAACATTGCTTATTGGTACGTTTGCATGTTTACTCTTTGGAACATATCTTTTCTGCATAGAGGTCCCAGATTTGGATAATCTTTTCTTTTGTGCTGGTTTTCCTAGTCTTGTTTACATTCTTTTCTGCAATGTCTATTTCTAATTTTAGTGTCCATTTTTTGCCTTCTTTTATCTGCAGGTGTAGTCAATACTTTTGGTACAATTGTATTTCCAATGTATTTTTGGTGTTCACTAGTCTACCTCTAAGTTGATACTCACTTTGCACTTGCATGATGGCTATATTAGTAAGAGCCTTAATGTGTTCAGTTGAAGGCTTTGCTCTTTTCTACCTTTGTTGCATTATTTCCTTTAGATGTTTGAAATCATGGTTTGGCAACTCATACTGGACTTGATAGTTGTCATGATCACATTGAAAGAATTCATCATATTCATACGTATCAAGCTAGTCCACATCAACATTGATGAATTGTTTGAGGTGTTCTTCTTAGTGACAGCGCCATTAATTTTGACACCTTTCCCCTAATTTCAGTGGGTATCTAATTGGGATAATTAAGGATACCATAAGACTCTAGCTGCCTATATCTTTCCATTCCTAAGGGCTAGCTTAGTGGAGGGAATCTTCGATCTTGTCTTTAGAATTGAGCTCTCATGTTAAGTTGATTATTGAGCTGTTGGTTATGTTGTTGATTGGAAACATTTCAAGCATAATCTAATTTTGTTGTTAGGCATTCTAGGCAAGTCGAGCTTGTTGCAACTCAATTTGAGCTTGAAGTTCTTGCTGCCTTTGCTTAAGGTGGTCAAGCAAATATATCCTCTGATCAATTTCTCTATCTCTAATTGTGTTGCTGCATTAGCATCATGCAATGCAGAGACTTGCTCATGATCAGTTCTATGTGAGGAGGTAGGGGAATTAGGGTGTGAACCCATTCTTGTGGTTCTTACATGTGGAAGATTGGGGAGATTCATATCTTGAATATGTTCCTCATAGGATATATTTCTATTTCTTCCACGCATATTCATTTCATTTCTTGGCATACTATATTCATGTTTACGATTTCTCCTACTGTTTCTAATCATTTTGTCATTGGAGTTGTCTAAAGTATATGGATATTGATCTTTCAAATCCGCAAACACACATCTCTATTTAGAAAACGAGAGTCCAAATTATATACAAGGTGCATCCCAACATTATGTTGGCTTCTAAGCCATCTGTTGGGAGCCAGCTTCTTCTTTTAACAATCTTGAAATGTTTCTTGTTTGTTCTGGGTGTCCTTGCTTATAACTTTAGTGTTTGACTTGGACATTCTTCCATTTGCCTTTGGAGGATGCCTACTGGTGTCAAGGTAAGAATGTTGTGAATCAGTATTTGTGTGACTGCACTCATGATTGCATGCTTATTTACTTATTGGATTTTCCAAATCTGGCTTGAGGTGCATGGGTGAACATGTATTTTGTGAGGGTTATTTGGCAATATATGAGCATGTTCATTCCTGAATCTTGTATAGTAGATAAGTATCTCTGGCATTTGCTTGCATGGGGTTTGATTTATTTGATTGAAGTAGGGTAACGAGTTCTTGTACTCTAATTGGTTTTAGTTTTCAGCGTCCTTTGTATAAATATGCTTGTAGTATCGAAATAGAATTAACTATAATAGCTTGAACTTGCCAATTTCCTTAGGAACTTCTTGCCAATGTTCGCAGGCTTACTTCTAACAAGAGTTATTCTAATGATTACAGCTTGCTCATCGAACTTTTCTAAAAGTTCCACAGACATAAATCTACTTGTTGCATATGCGAGTTATGCCTTCACTGCTAACAATTGTTTGCAGTGCAGCTGTGGGCCAGTTGACTCAGAGTAAGAAATTTGTCTTGTTGATTTTCTATTTGCTATTACTATTCATCAATGCCTTCTCATTCAATCTGTTCTGGAAATGGCAGCCTATACTGTGTGAAATCGAATCTGTCTGCATCATGTTCTAGCATGGAATGCAAAAACAGCAATCTTACGATTGGAAACATGAGTACAAAAAATACAAGTGCTGGGTGTACTGTTACAAAATGTTCTTACAATGGCTATATTAATAAAACGATTTCGACATTGTAAGCACTTACCTTATCGTCTTGCCTAAATCTCTAATTTCGAAGTTAATTGTTTCAAATCTACAAGACCAATTTCTTCTAATATGTATCAGTTTTGTGTTGTCATGAATTTCAGGTTGGAAACTTCCACTAAGCCACAATGCCCTGGTATGCATTATGTCTGTTCACTTTTATGTTACCAGTTTCATATTTTTAGGGATTCTGTTGACATATTGAAGATAGTCTCTTTACAAAAATGAAAGGTTAATGACCAAGGGAATTCTCATGCAGCAAACCATGTTTTTCCTACCTTGACAACACCCTCACTTACAGTTCCAGCTCCACCTCCTGCACCTCCAGGCGCACCTCCTCCACCTCCAGGCACACCTCCTCCAGCTGAATCTCCTGGGAGTGTTTCAACACCTTCAAAATCTATGGCAGCTGATTCACTTAGCTCATTGCCTCTTGCTACCATGGTGGTTTTAGGGGTTCTTATTCTTATTCACTTTGGTGAATGGTAGTCCCTTTTGCAAGTACACCATATATATAGACTATTGATATATCAATCCCTTCATTTTCTTTGGTGGTTGTGTATAAGTTTTGATAATTACTATTTTTTGTTGAGCTGAAGAAACCCCTTCAGCTTTTATGAAAGGGTATGCTCTGCAAAACGTTTAATGAGCTATTTCATTTCAAGTCATTGCTACTATTTTATACCGCCTCTATTTTTTGTCCCAACTAGCAGTTGTTAGTCACCTCTTCAATTTAGATTGATATTCTAATAATTGAGATCCAATTCCCATCCTGTAATTTTAGGTTATCTTTGAAGGTTTGTTGGGATTGGATAAATAGAACTGTAATAAAATAAACATCTAGACACATAAATGTGCATAGGTGGACTCCAAACAGTTCGGTGTGTATGCGGTTGACCTCAAAATCAATCTAGAGGCGAAGAACTAAAGTAACATCTAAACCAAAGCCCCAGCAATTGCATGATCAAAAGATTGGATTTAATAAGTAGGCACAGAATCAAAATTTAGAAGTTTTTTAATAGAATACTGACGAAAAATGAAAGACAGCAAATAAAATTGAAGCATTGCTCACCACCGCACTAAGCTGAGATCCCTTGTAGCAAACATGAAATTCTTTGTAATAAAACCTTCCTCGCAAAATTCTTGCTCATACTACAACTTAGGTGTATCTTCAGCTACACTTGCAATAAGTGAGGATGGTTCTTTGTGTATTTAACAGTATTGGAGAACGTTCTTGAAGCAGATGCAGATTGTTTTGGGTCTTAAGTACCCATTATGACTTAAGTCTTATAGTACAAAACAAAAGTTGAAAACCCAATTAGCCTCCAAGGCTCCTAGATTATAGAATGTGAATTGGAAGTCGATGTTCCTGTATGCTTGTTATCCTCCCTATGACTGCAGACAATCATCAAAAGTCTCATTCAAGACAGCCATATCATCTTCATCAAACGAGGCTCCTTCATGGCTGTAATCCCTTTTGATTCAAGATCAATTGGTCAGTCATGTTCGACACTACTTGAGATCATCAATGCATAAGCTCTTGACCTACTTGAGATCATAGGTCACAACTTGAGGCAACATGCAAAGTTATGTTAATGAGGGACTCCAACAAAAGAATCTACAAAGTAGGATAACCTAATTTAATAGGGAAAATAGATATAGGAATTCTTGAAAGTGAAAAGAAGGTAATCCATTGAAATATACTTAACACTTATATAGAGGTTGTTAGCATGGAAGTTAATAGTCAATAGAACAATATACTATAGCACGATTATTGCAGCATAAAAAACCATGCATATATTTAAAGAAGTGGGTGATGGCAAGCCCTATTGCACTATTTGATCAATACACGCTTTCATATTGACAACAATTGCCTTAAGACTGGCAATCAAGCTTTACACCTCTAGGCTAACTCCATGTTATCAAAGATATCATTATTTTTTGCTGTTGTTTCATCTTCGCTTGATAGCCCCATAGAGGTTAATCTGCTCTTAGTAAATTTTATAATTTATGTACAACATTTTTGCAATTGTCATGTCATTAGTGAGAGATTACTTAGCACCCCATCCACCTCTGTCTGTACTTTTGAGCTTAGGGTGTGTTGCATCAGTAAATTGAAGGGGAAGCACTACGCCAATAATTTCCTCGGTTATGGTATCCTAGCATAATTTGCACAATGTCTTAATCAAGTCCAAGAACCTCGATGATTGCTCCATTTCTTCCAATTTGACCCTAAGTGTACTTATTTGTTGTCTGTATACTTCCACACCTATTTCATGCGAGCTTATTTGAGTCTTACATTCTTTAGCTACTATTTCTTAGGTGGCTATCTACTTCTCATATGCATATCCAAGTTGTCTTGAGAAGCTACCTTCTACTTTAAGCCACTAATCTCATTTTTCAAAGAATTTCATTAGCTTTAATCTCTTCATCTTGTGTCTATAGGATGTCAACATGCATCTTAAATTCTTCTCTTCTTCTTACTTCATTGATTTATTGTCTAAGCTCACACTCCTTTGATTTCAAGGTGATGGCTTCTTTTTTTCATTTCTTGCCTCATGGATTTGTAAGTGGCTACCTGTTGCTCACGTTCATAGACTTTACTCTCAACTTCTTGCAACTTTCCCTCTAGTTCTTTTCTCTTTTCTTTGTTTGCGTTCATTTGTCTCTTAAGTACATCTTTGGATACGATCTCATTTAAATTGGCCACCTAGAGCTCTAGTGCTACGAGTTGCAAGTTCACTTCTTTCTTCTTAAGTTTCCTCTTGGAAACCAAATATCTTGTTATTGATTTAGCACTCTCTTGGAGGCATTCATTCCTATCTTTAGGCAAGGCTTGTTTCAAACTTATGCTTAGAGATTACACCTCAAAATTTGTTTGGTGCCTTTTTCCCTCAAGCTTGTTCACTGTGGGTGCCATGTGGGCAAAGTGTATTTCTTGCATATTAGGGTCATATTAGGTCTTTACCTTTGTAGACGTTGGGTAAGTGGCAAGCTCAACTTATCTCTTTTGTTCCTTTTGTACCATAGTTCATATATCCTACATGTGCTATGCATAGTTTACTAGATCATTCATTATTGTAGAACTTGGGACTAGTCAATAAGCTAGTTGTGGGGTGAATTTGACTTGGGAGATGAAAGTTTGAAGGGATTGAGATGTTCATGAGAGGGGAGAGGAGCTGATAACTTGTGAGGCCAATGAACTCACATTAGTAGAATATGTAGATGGTGGATGAGGAAATGGGGATCAGCTTGGAGGAGTTAGAATTAATTGAGTAGGCATTTAGTATCATGCATATCTTGTAGGAGGGGTGAGAAAAAGTGGAGCTCATCATTTGGGCGAAACTAAGGTGTGATGAGAGTGGAGGGGGAGGACTAAACATTATAAATTGGGTTAGTAGAGGAATAGAACTTGATAAAACTCTAGTTGGATGAAGGGAAAAGGGAGGACTTGTTATTGTTGGAGGGGGAGGAACAAAAGAATTACTAAAGCTTACTGTTGTAAGAGGTTTAAAAGGCATATAAATACTTATAGCAAGGTTCCTAGAGGTTGCTTGTATCTTTTGTGGTTGATCTTCTTGCTATCGACATCTCTTTTCTCTTTCTTAGCTCCTTCCTCTAGCTCTCTTTTCTTCTTTTCCTTGGGCCATCATCCCCTTCAAGTGAAGCCTTTTGTCTTAAACTCCATGTGGACATAGTTCTTGTTGTGTATTGAAAGACTAGGAGGTTTGGTTGAATGATTTTGTTCCTTTCTTTCTTGAAGACATTATTTGGTAGATTTTGGAGGTTTGCTTCCCTAGAGTCATTTGAGTTGCAAATAAGTCATACTTGTAGTTAATGTGATATGACCCCTCATTGTGGATTATCGGTGTATGAACTTGTGGTTGTTGCTTTTTTGTTTAAATATGGCTACCCTCACTACTCTCTTTGTGCTTGTAGCTTTTGAGTAGGAGGGGCAATAGTTGGAACTTGTTTTTATTTGAGGGAAAAGTAGGTTTTGAAGGGACCTTGAAACCCTTTACAACAAAAGACATCCAAAACACAACTAAAAAATATAAAAAATGTAGCCAAAAAAAGACATGCTACCACAAAAAAACCAAGTTGTCACAAACCTAAAGCAATCAACAACACATACATTGCAACCAAGTTGCCAACAATTTCAACCAAGGATGACGAACTATGCCACCCTTAGACCCTTCCTAATGCTATGAGCACCCAAAACATGCGTGTGGAAGCACAATCATGTTTAGGATGACCTCTTTCCCTTCTTTGGACAAATTTCCATGGAATATCATCCTCCAAATTTTCAGATTGAGGGGAGAGGGGAAGGCTATCCTTTGTTGCCCCTAAAGGCAAAGAAATAAGAGTTGCATGCTTTATTGAAGCATCTATTAAAACATGATTTGTAGATTTGATCCATGATATCGAGGGTTCTAGAGGTGGATCATCTGAAACAAGGCCCAAAGAAGACAACCCATTAGGAGTCACAAAAGTCACCATGACCCTCGAGACCAATTCCTCCTTGAACGCCTCATCCTCACTAAAATCACCAACTGTCAAATGCTCACGTTGGGCATTTTTCCACTAAGTCACCTCACCTTTCTTGCAGTGAGAGCTAGGGCAATCTAAAGCCATGCATCCAATAGAAAAGTATCTCTTGCAGCAAAAGGGGAGACCCTCATAGTTGAGTGTTTGAGTCCATGATCTATCCCCAACAAGTAGGACAATATCCCTTGGTAGATCCTTAAAGGTGTCAATGTCCACAAGAATGTGAGCATAAGTAGTATGACCATAGTTAATTGATGTAGCATCTTCCAATAAAATATGACCAAGAGCACTATTGATAGATTCAAAACAAGAAACTTCCCAAAACTGAACAGGAAGATTAAGAAGTTTGACCCAAATAGGCAAAATACTTAAGGATTTTGTAAGAGGGTTGAAGGATGGAGACCAAGGTTTGAGAGAAAGGGAGTGCTTTCCACACAACCAAACCTCACCCTCCAACACTCACATCTTGTCATCACCCAATTGGAAGGATGCCACAAAAAAATCCAAGCACAGGGATGGAGTTCAATCTTTCCCTTAATTAGGGGTCTCCAAGCATCCAAAACCATTTGTTTAAATCAGGGAGAGAAGGCCAAAAACCATTGAATCTACAAACGAGAGCTTGGCAATTAAAGCATTCATTATCTAAAATCTCCTGACCACATATAACTATTAGGGAAGAAGAAGAAAACTGCAAGGGTTTCCCCTACAAGGGAGGGCAAGAAAAACCCAACAAAAGGTGAAAACCTCCTTCAAGAGAACCTAACCGAGGAAATTTTGCATACGAATGTTTCACACCAAGCACAATATAGGAGTGGGTAGAGCCACTTGGACCGATAGGATGGATGCACCACCCCAGTCACCACAAGAGTAGAATCCATACGTACGAAGTATGGCACCAGAGGAGGGAAGTCGCACGATAAAAGATCCACATTAGGAAGGGAATTCAAACCAATAACTTCCTTGATATACCCAAGAATTAGAGTAGACCACAACTTAGGAGTAGGAATAGAACACGACCTTAGAGTTGGAACTTGTTGAGAAAAATTGGGAGGCAACGATTTTTTGATGAAACTTCCTTCATTTCAATTGGTTTTTTGTCCCCTCTCTTTGGAAGGCTATAATATGCTCGAATAGGGTGATCTACATCATTTAATTCTTCAAATTTCTCATATAGTGGGAAATTCTTAGCATTAACACTTGGTTTTCCAAATTCTTGCCTATATTTCCACTAGGCTTTAATCTCATGCTCTGACTAGTCCTACTTACTTTAAGTTCTTTCCATTCATTCATCTTTTTAGGATTAAAATATGCAAACTTCTTATAGGTCTTGTATGTTATTTCTACTTTTGGAGTGAGAAGAAGCTCCCAAGTACGAAGTATTTTTGATGTATCTTCACTAATTGGATTCTTCCTTGCTTCAATCTCTAACCTAATATAATGCACAAACTTTGTTGCCTTAGAATTGCCAAGTTCCTTTGACCAATTAACAAAGAAGCTAGTGGGGTCATAATTCCAGTTATCTACAACAACTTACCTAATCGGAGATCTTGTAGGTTCTTTAATAGCCATATGCCTTCCTCTTATCCTGTGTTATACTTTACAATTGTAAGGTAGCATATGATAAAATCTCTTACCTTGCTTGTTGCCAAGGCAGAGTCAATAATATATATTCCTTGTGAACTCTAAGGCAAAGATCTTATTTGATACATGGGGATTCTAAAGGTCTCTTAATTGGAATCATGAATCTTGATCATAACACAATCTTCCTTAAAAAACTAACTTCCCTTATATCCCCGTTTAGGGAATTTGATATTTTTTAACTCTGAAGTTATACCCCAAAAGTTTCAATTTTTTTTTTCTTGTTATAACTTCAACCATTCATTAAGTTCTTAAGTGTTCATTTAGTTGTGTACTCATGTATTCTTTTGTCTATTTAAGACAAAAGTTTATCCAAATGAGATAGGCAATGTTGTGGCCAAAGACTTAGACTCACCAAGACCAATTGGGTCTCGAGTCACTCATTGAAAACTACATTTCCAGTGAATTTAAGATTCTCTTGAGTATATAGTGAATTTGTTTTTATCTTTAGATTTAATTCAATGATTTAATTAAGTGTTTTCAATAATTGATTATACTTCATTGATTTCTTTAAGATATTCACTTAAGTTGTTATAAGTGTTTAGCATAGGTTGGTATGCCTAATCATTACAAAATTTATTCACCCCGCTCTTGAAAACCTACGTATGGGGTAGTTCTATTTTCTAATATAAGTTTGATGTGAATTGTTTTTAGTGGGTACAAAACTTTTTCTACGGTTCTTTTTCTCCAAATAGTTCATTTATGTTTTCTACCCCACTATGGGAAGCATAAAATCATTAATTACTTAGTCATGTTGATTAAGACTTATTTACTGTTGTGTACTAAAACCCTATTCTTAATTGAGTACTTAATCATTTTGATCAAGATTTATCTAATATATTATCCTTAAGAACACCACCACTTTGTAATTTGATATAGATGAATGGGTTAAACTTATTATTAATTTATTAATCTACTCGGTGACAAACAAAATGCACTTTCCATTTGAGTAAGGGTTTTTCTTGGAGTTTCTATATTGATGAAAATATTAAACTATTATTAATTAACCAATTTATTTAATATTAGATTATCATTTATTTCTTCGAGGAAGATTTCCAATTCGTTTGGATGTATTATTAAGATGTCCCTTATTACTCTTCGGAAATTTATATGGATGGTACCACAAATACCATTGTTGCAGCTATGTTAGGTGATAGATGCAATCGTTCAAGTGTAACACCATGACCTTTAATACCAAACATTACAACTAGTTTTGGTTTCAAATCTTGCTTAATGTGTACTTAACTAAAATATTGATAAATATAAATCCTAACTAATTGCATTGCACAATAATTTAAGAAACATTGTATATTCAACTTTAAAACTTAAAGAACATTCTAATTAACATTTGATTTATATAAATACTAGAATTTCAAAGCTTAAAGCAAAACTATTAACACTAATTGAAAATTATTTAACAAAATTAACTGGTTATATTGCATTTAATGTAAAACGTTGAGAGAAAACAATCAAATCATTTAATCATTAATTTTATATTTTTTTTTATACCTATCTTCAATATTTTAATTCCTAAATTTCATAAAGAATACATTTTTGGATCCAATTTAAATGTCTTATTTGTCAATGATATTTAATACCTATCTTCAATATTCTAGTTCTTCAAGACCAATACAATATAAATTTCAATTAAGTCTAATCAATAATTTACTTATCAAAATTATAAGACAAATTAGAATAGTATGACATATATATTATCCTTCAAACCAATATTTAAGTCTTCATTATAATAATATCAAATTTTGTTATAAATACTAATTGTAATTTTGAACTATCATATTTTTATTATATATCAAAACTATAAATGAATGATTTAATCAATTAATCTAACATTATTATTTATAAAAATCATTAAATTATAAACTTCACTATACTATCTACAACTTTTATTAAATTTATAACCCTTTTAATTTAAAACTAAGCCAATAAATTTTTACTATATATTTTTTATATATTTAATTATATATATAATATTCATTATACACTTATTTCTATTTATTATTATATATGTATATATTATATTACTATATATCTATTATACATAATATATATTAATTATATATTTATCATCATTCATATTAAATATTTGATTGTAATGTTAACAAACCTAAAAAAACATTAGTACATTCTTTTCTTAGACATGCACATCACAATAATTTTTATTTTTTTTAATTTTTTATTCAAGGGGTAAACGCTTTTGATCGGAGCTATGAACCAGAATACAACCATTCAACAATACCGCCCCAATGGGGTTTGAACCTTGGTGGCAAGAACAACAATGCCACCATTAAACCAACACACCATGCCAATACCGGCGATGCACACCACAATAATAAATACAATATTATTTATTGAATTTTTTCTTATATACATATATATTTTTATATTAAATTTTATTTATTTTTCTATATATATTTTGATTTCTTAGAAAAATTGATATTTTATGTGTGTATGTATAAGTATATATATATACATATGTGTGTATGTATGTACATATGGATGTATTATATGGATGTATGTATGTACATGTATTTACATACATGCATACATGCATACATATACACGCATATACATGTATATATGTATATATGTATATATATGTACATATATACATATGTACATCTATATATATATGTATACATGTATACATGTATACATATTGTAGAAACCTGAAATTGTCCTAGTTTGTGATTAACATTTTATCACTAATTATCGTCTTTTCCTAATAATTAAATAATGTTCAATTATTTAATTATTTGATGCAGAGCAGGGATGAATCTTTCAAACAATCATAATTCAAACTATCTTGAACAATATTTCAATCTTCAAACCCCCAACTTGGCATTGTTTCCCAATTCCTTCATGTAGCCTTGTAGCATTCCAAATAGTGAGAATTGAACATATCTTCAAAGTAAACTTCAAACGCACTAACCAATTATCATTCCAAATACCCTTTTGGGAGTTTCTCAACATATCAACCTTGCAGGTATGATTCCTTTGGAACAAACCACCCTAAATTCTGCTGCTACATTGCTCCAAGGCTAAATTAGGCCACTTTTACAAAGCAACTATAAGGTAAACCTTCTTCCAAACAAAAATATCTATTGAAGGACCTCAACCAGGCTACAAAAGGTGTAAATCAATAATTTTTTGTCCAAAGGAATGCCCACAAATTCATCAAACCACAAAACCCTTACCTAGGCCTATTTATGCTTATTCAAGGAGGGTTTATTGAATCTTCATACTCCAGGTCTCTACTCTGCAAACCAACACTTCAAACACTTCAAATATGACCACCGGTAATACCCCTCATCTTTTAGACTTATTATTTTCTCGTGTTGCTTGGAGACTATGATGATATTGTATTGTTTGATGTGGTTAGTCAGATACTATGATGATACTGTTATTGTTGATATGGTTAGTTAGATGCTAGTTGATGCTGTTATTTCATTTTGGACATGATTACCTTATATGACATGATGGTTGATTATATCAGTTGATTTTCTGAATTATGATATGATGCAGTGATTTAATTTAATATGCTATGAGATGATTGTTAGTTAGAAATGTAATTCATTGATTATGCTATAATTGTTAGAATAGGTGTGACGAAGGACAATATAGCATCACTCGTTCGCGAGTGCCCTGTTATGTTGCGATTCCTTCTCACAATGCAGTATCTTGATTTAATGCTTTGATATATATGTATATATGCACATGTACACAACTTCGTTTGTATGCAGGATTGCAGGTATAAGTCTCGATTCCACCTGCTTCGGCAGGACAGGGCGAGCACCAAATAACCCAACGGATAAATGTTGATACAGAGGTGACGATGAAGTCCTTCCGTCCCATGATGTCAGATCGTCTCGTTTGTCTGGTATTGTTTATTTTCTGTAATTGTCGTCATTGTGGTTGTGTTGTGTATGTCGTACTTTATTAATGTGAGTGTTTAATAGGTGGTGATTTAGTTAATTGAATGTGGATAATAATTGGTTATTTTAATGTTGATTTATTTGTATGAAATATTTAAATGTTTTATTTAATTTTTATAAAGTCATGTGTTTTGATTAAATAATAATTAAATATTAAAGGTATTTTAATTATTTTAATTAATTATCAGGTGGGGATAATTATTAGAATAATTTATTTAATTAAATAGAAAATGTGTTGTGCAAGAAAGTGGTAAAATAGAAATTAAAGCAAGAAAACAAATAAAAGATTAAAAAAGACTGTATGAGCCAATAGGAATTAAGAGTTGGAAAAAAGCTAGTTTTAAAGAATGGATTTTTCTTTTAATTTTGGATTTTTTTGAGAGCTTTGAAGGGATGAGGAATATTTTTATTTTTATTATGAATTTTTGAGAAGTTCTCACACAGACAGAAGATCTGAAAGTTGAAGTTGCTCAAGTTCGTTCTGGGCTAAGGATTGGAATCAAGTTCGAGGGCATCAGAATCAAGCAGGCATCCTCAGACTTTCGAATAAGCATTGGACATCAGGTTCTTCGTATACATTCTTTCTAGTATTTGCTTTCATCTTTGTGCTTCAGAGAAAACAAAACTACTGTAAAATACTCTTTCATTTTAGTATCAAATAATGTTGAGATTAGAAAATCTTGTTTTGCAAAAGGAAAATGAACTGTTATTCAAATTAAAATTAGTGAAGGATCTTAGACCGAAATCAAGAAAAATATAGTTATTGTCCTGTTCTCAAATTTGTCAAAAACAAAAGAAACCCTATCATCTGAAATTTCCAACTCAACAAAAAAATAGGATTTTAAGAAAACAATATCTTTGTTAGAAATAATAAATTTGGAGGTTTTGGGTATATCTGTATATGGCTGAATCGATTCATTATTATGTAGTTTCTTCTATTATATTATTTACATTTACCCTCTTTATTTTTGTTATATATATATATATATATATATATCTGTTATATATATATATTTGTTATTTTAATATATATATATATCTGTTATATATTTATCTCTGTTATTTTAATATATCTCTGTTATATATATATATCTCTGTTATATATATATATCTCTGTTATTTTAATATATATATATCTCTGATATTTTAATATATATATATATGTCTGTTACATATATTGATATTTTAAATTACCCTGGTATTTTTGTTCTGTGCGTCGGCCGAGGCCGTATTTTACCAGAAATTCGTATAAAAAAAAAAATATAATAATATTTATATGATACAAAATTTTAAAAAGGCAAGCAAGTCGAAATTTTCATTGTGTCCGAAATTTTTAATGGCTTGGTTGTGGGGAAAGGAAGGGGTCGTACCCCGTCCCTCCCCCTGTCCTGCACACGGCAGCCCCGCAGGACTGCCGCCGCAGTCCTAAGGACTGCTGTGTGCAGTCCGTAAGGACTGCCTCAGCGGTCCAAAGGACTGCTGTCCGCGCAGTCCTTTGGGACTGCTGTCCGCGTACCCTGTACGCCGGGCAGAGCGGACTTCATTAATTTTGTTTTATTTTGTTTTATTTATTTTTATATTAGTTTTAATATATATTTTATATATATTTGATAAAATTTAATTATATATATATATAAAATTAATTCATGTTATTTTTATTATTTGAGAAATATTTAATTTAATAAATATAATAATTATATTTAATTTAATTAATTTATTGAATATAATATTTTTAATTTAGTTTATTACTAAATATGATAATTACAATTTATCCAAAATGTAATTTGATTATTTTATTTAATATTCTTGTTAGTTTATAATGTAATTGAATAATAGTTAAGATTAATTTGTATTATTAAAAAAATAAAGGGGATTATTTTATTGGTTGAGCAAATAATACAATGGGGAATTTATTTATTTTTTTGTACTTGTTGTGGAATTATATCGAGATAACGACATTTCATTTTATTTGGTGTTAGGAACCCGATACTCTTTTGTGATGGACTTAAGTTTATTTTATTTTAAATGCATTGTTATTTCTTTTTCGTAATGGTTATCGGGTAGTGTTGAACCCAGTTAGGGTTGGGGTGAACCGTAATTCCAGAGGCTTGTGTGTTAGAGTGTTATTTGCTTTGTTATGCTTTTGAGCTTTATTGGTATCAGGTTAGGAAGGGTTGGACGGGTTTGCAAGTCTTTTGAATATGAGCAGTTGCGAGATGGGTAATGCCTCGTGTACCTGGTTTTGATTTTGTGATTTTTATATGTTAGTCCAACCCTTGCCTGTTTTGAGATATGTTAGGGGTCATGGGTGGGAGAGTGGCTCTTCGTGGGCGTCGGCGCCTCGGGTAAGAGGAAGTGCCAGGGGAACCCACGTAAGAGTTGTTAAACAAGTGATAACCTAAAAATAGAATTTAGGGGGATGGGTAGTAAAACATACAAGATAAAGAAAAATGGATTCCTCGTCTATGCATTAGGGCTACCGTAGACTAGTGATAGACTGAGTAGGCCGTGGTTGGCAAGGTCGTAGTCTCGTCTTCATGAGAGACCATCGGCTCCGCATTAGCTACCCTATGGTGTCAGCGCCTCAGTAGGAGGAAGGGCCAGGTGATCCATAGATGGGTGTCGGCGCCTCGGTTAGGAGGAAGTGCCAGGGGATCCCATGAGAGCTATGTGATGACACTCTCCACTAGACACCCTTGTTGTTCTTGTTTTCTTGTTGCCTCTGGATATTGTTATTTTTACGTTGTTCTGATTATAGGGTTAGGGAATCCATAGGTGGGTGCCAGCGCCTCAGTTGGAGGAAGAGCCAGGGGATCCCATGAGAGTTATGTGATGACCCTCCCTACTGGACACCCGTCTGACTTGTTCTTGTTGCCTAATGGAATGGTGTATTGAATGGTTGATTCAGAGTTATTATGGAATCGTGTTCTTTATATTGGTCCTGATTTATTTGGAAATGTACTTTGGGTGTTGGTTTGATTCTTCTGGATGTTTTCTCTTTATGATGTTTCTTTGAATTTCTTGTGAATTGATTCATGATTGTAAGTGTTTGTACTTCATGTTATCGTGATGAGTCCTTGGTTTTACTTGTTATGTGATTTGAGTACGTCGATGGTTGTGCATTGCATTCTTGAGTTGTACTTGATTTGTATCATGTTATTGAGTCGGTTGACATTCATGGTCGGGTTCACTTCCTCGTCACCTCTGAGTACGGGGGGTGAGTTACTTTGTAATTCACATGGTTGGGTGGAACGTGCTCCGCACCCGTTGGGTTCCCCATCAGCGTCTTGTCTTCTCACTTTCCGCAGTGCAGATGTTCCAGTGATCAGTTGTACTTCATGTTCCTTTATCTTGTATCAATCCCCATGTTGGGAAATTCCATGTAATTCATGTATCAAAGAAAATTGTAATGTAATATTATTTCAATGATGTAATAGTTAGGTTTGATTTGGATCATGTTGAAAGATTTATCATGGATGTAATTGTGCGATGTTGTCATACTCGCATCATGGCTATCAGTTGTATCATTGTATATGGTTTTCATAAATTAAATGGTTATGTTAGTTTCATTTATCTTTATTATGTTTTGTGGTTGCAATGTAACCTCGCGTGCCCCAGAGAACCAAGTGTATTAATGTTATGTGTTATGCTATGTGTTTATGGTTTAATGTTATTACATGTTACTTCTTTTATTTTAAAAAAAAAATTATTCGCTTTATGTGTGTGTTCTCTGGGGTTTGCACGACGGGCGTTACATGCACAAACTTTTCCCACCATTACATGACCAATCCCAAAAGCTTTTGTACAAACCATAGCATCTACGCCTCTGTTTTGCTTGAAAACATGTAAAATTCACCCTAGGGCATCACCATATTAGCCCCAAACCTCCTTCCTTGCAACTACTAACCTACTAACATGAAGGAATACCCTATCTAACACCATTCCACTAACTTTCAGAACATTTCATCAATGGAATGGTCAATTATGCCATTTTCTTACCCTCAAACCCTCAAAATAGGGTTTTCAACCCACCTTCAGTATTTAGGCTCTAAAATCCTCCTAACTTGATGAAATTTAGTCAAATAAAAACCAAGACACTCTTAGTTCAAGCCTCCATCAAATTCAATAGCCTTTAGATCAATATTTCACTGTACGGAATCGTGCATTAACCTGTAGCAGCAAAATTGATTGAGAACACATAAAAAATCAGAGGTTTTTTTATTGCTTTCAAAAAAATTCACTTCCAAAAGACTGCCTCAAAGTTTGTGAAGCCTATTTAACCCTTACACACCAAAACCAAACCAACCCAACCGAATCTAACCACCATTTAAACTTCTAGACTGTTGGACTTCCCATTTCTTGCATTTTTGCAATTTTGTGCATGACAACATTTTGCAAGATTTTACAAAATATGACAAATTCTCTTAGAACCGACTCAAAATGACTCAAGACATTGCCAATGGTCTATTATGACCTTATTACATCAAGTATGACTCAAAACACCCCTAACCTAACATTGGACCAAAATTTCACAATTTGACAAGGTGCCCTTGCACTATACACCCGAATAGAAAAAAGGACTCAAGTCCCTTGAGGACTATATTGTAGTAAATCATGCTTGATCACTTCATATCTTTGATCTCCAAATGTCCTTCCATTTGGTAACCCTTTCCACTGGATCAGGTATTGAAGATTAGTATCATTCTTTGCACTATTGAACTTTTTGCCACCTAGACATTGCTCCAACTTGAACAACTTGCTTGATGGATGTTGTTTGATCTTCTCTTCATCTGAAACTAATGTTAAACCTACTTGAACACCTACAAACATATCTCTTCCATTCTTGTATTGAACTATCCTCTTCTTAATTCTTGATGCATACTTAAACTCACCCATTTGTCCTTGCCATTCACCTTCAATCACTTCACCTTTTCCCTTCATCTCTTCCCTCAGATTCTCTACCCTTAGAACCTCTATTTTATCAAGTTTACAAACCTCTGTATTGACATAATTTTAATTTCCACTAGCCTCTTTTTCCATCAATGAACAAAGCACTCTTTCCACCATGACCTCAACATGCTTCTCAACCCATTCTTGAATCTCCACAATTAATTCATCCTTGACCTTCAACATATCAGGTTTGGACACCAACTCATCATCTTTTCCCTCTATCACTGAATCATTTTTCAAACCTATTCTCTTAGCATCTTGATTTTTAGTGGTGGCTGCAAGCTCCTTGTGTTTTTCTTCCTCAAGCTTTATAAACTCTTTCTTACCTAACATTATCACCTTGGTTGCCTTACCTTGTCCTTTGTCATCCTCTTGCAATGGTTTCAATGTGAAATAGATTCCATTCTTTTCAATTTCATAAGTATTATTCCTACCATCATATATTGCATGCCTATCAAGCTACCATGGTCTTCCTAACAACAAGTGGCACACATCCATAGGCAACACATCACAAAGAATTTTGTCCTTATATCCACCAATATTAAACTCAACCCAAGCTTGCTCATTCATCAAAATAGATTGAATTTCATTCAATCAAAACACTTTATAAGGTGTTTCATGTGGTATCTTTTCCAACTTATGTTTATCAACCATTTCTATGGACACCATGTTATCAGTGCTTCCTGAATCGATGACAACTTTACATACCTTTCCTTTGCATTTGCAAGTGGTATTGAAAAGTGTTTCTTCTTTTTTAGGGCTCTTTCTCCTTGGATGCTTTGAGGAGTGTTCTTCTAACCATTAGAGATTCCCCAACTTTTGGAGCAACAAGCTGATTAGGATAGTTAACACTCTCACAATCTTCCTCTTGCACCAACTGAACTCTCTTATCACCATCGGTTGAATTAGAAGCTTGTTTCTCGAGACACTTCCATGCTTGATGGCCAAAATGATTGCAATGATAACATCTTCCTAAAAATGTGTTTGAACCTCTGCCTTGTCCACCAAATCTTCCTCTAAAGCTTCTAAATCCACCTCTTTGATCAACAACTTGGTATTTTCTTTTACTTGCATCTTCTTGATCTTCATAGGATTGCCTTGAACCTCTTCCTCTATTAGTGTTTCCTCTACCTCTTCCTTGTCTTTCTTTCCTTCTTTTTAACCTCTCTTTTGCCCTAGCAGCCAGCTGAAAACATTCCTCAACCATCCTAGGAGTAACAAGACTCAATTCATCCTGAATTTGAAATCTCAAACCATTCATATAACTTGCTATCTTCTCATTTTCATCTTCAACATGACCAACCCTGATGCTTAATTTGTGAAATTCCTTTGTATATGTCATGACATCCTTTTCCTTTTCCTTTAAGTTTGCAACTTCTTAAATGTCTGAATTGTGCGATCTCTTGACAAGAATTGGCTCTTAATCTTTGAAACCATCCTATCCCATGAACTGATTTTTTCTTTCCCCTTCTTCACTCTCTCCTCCTGTACATAGTTCCACCATTTTAGAACAGGGCCTTTCAACTTAGTCTTAGCAAACTTTACCTTTTGTTCTTCTACAACCTCCTTGTACTCAAAGTAGTTGTCCAATGCATCAACCCAATCCAATACTTCTTTTGCATCTAACTTTCCACTATACATTGGAAATTCTAGTTTCATATCAGAAGCATCTCCCTTGAAAACCTTCAACATTTTCACCATCCTTCTCTCATTAGGGTCCAATTCCTCTTCATCATCTTGGACTCTTCCTCGAGGGTTTTCACTTTCATCCTCTTCCTCTTGGTCACTTTCCTCTTCAGTGGCATTTCCTCTCCTTTGCTTTGTCTCCAATGCTGCAAGTCTAGCCAAACCTGCTTCTTGTGACTCCTTCATCAACTTTATCTCTCTAGCAATAACTGCACTACCTTTAGGAGGCATCTTGTCCTTGAATTTTCAACTTTTCACTTCTTCAAATTGCAACCTTTCTTCTTCAAAAGATCAAAACCTATGCTTTGATACCACTTGATGCAGAGTAGGGAGGAATCTATCAAACAATCACAATTCAAACTATCGTGAACAATCTTTCAATCTTCAAACCCCCAATTGTTTCCCAATTCCTTCATGTAGCCTTGTAACATTCCAAATAGTGAGAATTGAGCATATATTTCAAAATAAAATTCAAACCCACTAACCAATTATCATTCCAAATACCCTTTTGGGAGTTTCACAACATATCAACCTTGTAGGTATGATTCCTTTGGAACAAACCACCCTAAATTCTGCTGCTACGTTGCTCCAAGGCCAAATTAGGCCACTTTTACAAAGCAACTACAAGGTGAACCTTCTTCCAAACACAAATATCTATTGTAGGACCTCAACCAGGCTACAAAAGGTCTAAATCAATGATTTTTTCTCCAAAGGAACACCCACAAATTCATCAAACCGCAAAACCCTTACCTAGGCCTATTTATGCTTGTTCAAGGAGGGTTTATTGAATCTTCATACTCCAGGCCTCTAATGTAAAAACCAACACTTCAAATATGATCCACACAAGATTTTCCCACCATTACATGACCAATCCCAAAAGCTTTTGTACAAACTCTAGCATCTACACCTCTCTTTTGCTTGAAAACATGTAAAATTCACCCTAGGGCATCACCATATCAGCCCCAAACCTCCTTCCCTACAACTACTAACCTACTAACATGAAGGAAGACCCTATCTAACACCATTCCATTGAATTTCAGAACATTTCATCAATGGAATGGTCAATTATGCCATTTTCTTACCCTTACACCCTCAAAACAAGGTTTTCAACTCGTCTTCAGTATTTAGGCTCTAAAATCCTACTAACTTGATGAAATTTAGTCAAATAAAAACCAAGACACTCTTATTTCAAGCCTCCATAAAATTCAATATCCTTTAGATCAATATTCCATTGTACTAAATTGTACAGTAACTTGTAGCAGCAAAATTGATTGAGAACACACAAAAAATAGAGGTTTTTTATTGCTTTCAACAAAATTCACTTCCAAAAGACTACCTTGAAGTTTGTGAGGCCTATTGAACCCTATTTAACCCTTACACACCAAAACCAAACCAACCCAACTGACTCTAACCACCATTTAAACTTCTAGACCGTTGGACTTCCCATTTCTTGTACTTTTGCAATTTTGTGCATGACAACATTTTGCAAGATTTTACAAAATATGACAAATTCTCTTAGAGCCAACTCA
>VDFB02102467.1:0-23446 GCA_007258455.2 Sequoia sempervirens | reverse complement strand
TAAGATTTTACATATAAGTAGAGGACTCTTGTCACCCTGGGATGCATATTTTTTTGTAATTTTTTTCCAATTAAATAATTAATTATTAATTTTTTATTAATTTTTTTTTTAAATATGAAAAACTCATATGTTTGACCACCTTAACTTGTCAAAACTTCATGAAATTAATTTTTTTTAATCCTATAGTATGTGAAGCATAGAATGTGCTCAATTTTTGGATTCAAAAAATGTGATACTGTTTGAAAGCTATAGATGTTTTTCAGTTAGCTTATCAATCAAGACTTTAGTCTCAATTCAAATAGAAAATGAATAATAATTATTTATTAAATTCAAATTAGGGCATAATTTATATTGGTGGAAAGCTGAGAATCTCCTTTACAAAACCTTTTCGTTTCATCAATTTTGGGTAAAAAACAAGTCATCAACCACATACCCTACACATACCCAGTAACTTACAGCTACAATGGTGGTGGTGAAGCATGAAGGAGCTAACAGTGAGTGAGATTGATCAAGAAGCTATCCAAAACATTTTCCATGATTGAAGAAGTGTGAAGAAGTTGGATTGAATGAAGGAATAGACAATTTGAATCAATGAAGGAGGAAAAAAACCATTTGAATTCAGTCCAAAGAGCAACGAACGTTAGGGTATGTGCAGGATCATCATGGATAAAGTAGGCCCTTATGTGGCAAAAAATTTAGAAAAATCAGAGTTAGGCAACTTGATGTGAAAAATTTGAATAAGTTATCTATATTATTTAAAAATATGTAAGAATAGAATCTCTAGCAAATTGAATGTAGTTTCTAAATTACTAGGTTTTATTTATTTTTTAATTATTTGGTGAAAATTTTTAAAATTTCAATGCAAGAGTACTTAAATTTCAGTGGAAAAAATAAGTAGTTGTCTGACTGACCACCCTAACCACAATAAAATGATTAAATTTTTTTATAATATTTTAGTCATAAGTAGTGGACTCATGTCCGGATGTGATGCATATTTTTTTGTATTTTTTTTCCAAGTAAATAATTAATTATGATTTTTTTATTACAACTTTTATAAAATATAAAAACTTGCATGTCTAACAACCTTAACTTGGTGAAAACTTCATGAAATTAATTTTTTCTTTTTTAAATTCTATAGTATGCAACTTAGCATAGAATGCAATGCATGTTTTGGATTCAAAAAATGTGATACCGTTTGAAAGCTATAGATGTTTTTCAATCAGCCTATCAATTAGGACTTTAGTCATAATTCAAATAGAAAATGAATAATAATTAATTGTTAAATTCAAAGTAAAGCATAATTTATATTGGTGGAAAGCTAAAAATCTCCTTTAAAAACCCTTTTCATTTCATCAATTTTTTGTAAACAAAAAGTCATCAGTCACATACCCTACAAATACCCATCATATTGTCACTTTTTGGCCCATCATGATCCTGTACATACCCATTACACTTCATGTCTAATGGATGAGTGTAATGCCTCTATGAATTCTAGAGGCAGAAGTCCTATTAGAATGGAAATGCACCACATAGATGTCTGCACACTATGCTAGCGCCCCCATCAGAAATTTTCCCACCGACACACAAATGAGTTGCCAAGTGGATGAAGAATGGAAACAAATGTGGAAAATACATCATCGGGATCATATTTTCTAAGGTAAAGGGTGTATAAATGGGGAATTTGCGGGTGGTGCAAAATCATGCCATTACATTTTTCTCCCACTTTAGCAAGCATAAGTTTCAGTGAATGCACGGTAAATTAGAGTGAAAGAAGTTGAAAAACATATACCTGAACTATCAAGGAAGTAGACCACAATTTGTAAAACTCGGGTGTAGGAGAGAGATGGCTCCACAGGTACTTGGTTTTATGGAGATTTAAACAAAAGAGTCATAGGTGCTTGATCCTACAAAAAGTTAACAAAAGGATTTGTAGGTGCTTGGTCCTATAGAATTGGCACCACAGGTGATAGATCTCACAAAGGATGATCAAAGGGTTCTATAGGTACTCCATCATATAGAATGAAAACACTTCATAGGTGCTTACTCGTACAAAGGAGGTGCCATAGGTGCTCGATCCTGAGGGATGCCAGATGTGAAAGGCTCTACAAAATCTAATTGGCCCTTACATGTGCTCGGTCCTGTAAGGAAACATGTTAATCCATAAACAAAACATGTTAGGCAAGCTAAAAGTCACACAAACAGATAGATAGTCATATCTTAGTGTAGTAACTAAAAAAATTATCCTTTTTCCTTACTTGATTTGGGAATAATTGTCATTGATTTAACGTAATGTTGCCTAGGTTTAGTGTTGTAATGTGTTGTAAAATATTCACATTTATCTCGGGCCCTTTTTTTAATAAAATGTACTTAACTTGTACCTTATTTATGGTGTTGTAAATTGTAACAGGATTTCACACTTATCTAGGGTTTCCTTAATTAATTGTGGTTAATTACAGTTAATTAGCCCCTTTAATTCAATTTTAAGCCTTATTTGTGACACCTTCTCAAGATCCATCCAGACACCCATAATTCAAATTGTAAAAATTTTAATTGGGAAAATTGGTGGTCCTAGAAATTGGTGCTAGGACCCATTCTCCCTAGGTAGTGAATGGGTCCTCACTCTATAGGACCCCCCTTTCTTTGCATATTTGACATGGGTTTTTGATGTTCTTTCACCTCCAAAAGGCATGGTCCTAGAAACTTGTACTAGGACCCATTCACTCTAGGTGGAGAATGGGTCCTCCCTTAATAAGGACCTCCTTTTTCAATTTAATTTTGGTAGGATATTAATAACATTCATTTATAGATATGGTGTTGACTTGAATTGTTTGAATTTTGGCGTTAATCTCTAGATTTAGTATAAATAAGGAGTTAATTCACATTTTTTCTCCTAGAAAGTTTACTAGAGGCCTAAGCATTCATTTTTTTAAGAATTGGAGCATTCCAAGAGATTTCAAGGTAGATAATCAAGATTCTATTGCATCAATTGAAGATCATTTCATCATGTCAAGGGTTTAGTACATTCATACATGTTATTGAGCTAAGATAGTTGATGTAGCATTGAATAACTACTTTCAAGCATTGTTTCACATCTAAGATCTACATTCTTCATGGCCAGTACATGTTAGATTGTAGAAATACACTCCAAGACAACTTCCAAGGTATCATTAATTACATATTTCATGTTCATGTTTCAATTACATTATTTCATCATTTGATTTGATTACCTACAAGCCCAGGTTTGACTTAGGAAAACCCCTATTCACTAATAATCAACAATTTTTTCTCCTCTTGAGTGTGTGATTACATATTAATAGGTTGAACATCAAGTGGAGAAGAAGTTTAGAGAAAAGTTACAAAAGTTTTCAAGTTGCAAAGTTGACCTTTATAGTGCAAGAATGAAGAAAGGAAGCCACAAAATTTATTATAGGTTTTTGGAAGCTTACAACCAAGGATCTAAGAGTGTAGACATCAAGGAAAATAACACAAATCTCAATTTTGAAAACCCTAATAGGGACCCATTCTCCACTAAAGGAAAATGAGTCCTTGGTACCCTAAAAATAGGTTTCTTGCAGCAAGGTACAAATCATTTTAAACTCTAAAAACTTCCCTCATAGTTGTTATAATATTTAGGGTTATTTCTAATTGTTATTAGAATCTTCTCACACACATAATCCAATGTTTTATGGTGGAAAGTAGTGGTTCACCATCTTGTTGATTCATTTTGATGCAACCCTCTTTTCACCATTAAAATTTTTGGTGAACCTGGCTCATTAAATATTGCAACTTTATGATTTTGAAGTCTTTCATTGCATCCTAGATTAGATCTTGCATTCATTTGCATCTCATTTGCACTGAATTAGATCTTATTTAGGGTTTCTCATTTTGCATTGAAATCTTGCATCTCATATAGGGTTTAGATTTGCATTATTTTGCATCTCTCTAAATCTGAAAAATACAAAAAAAAAATTGGCATTCTGCATATCATTTAGATCTCATAAAAAATGCATTCAATTTTTTTTTTTTAAATTACATTTCAACCTAGGTCTTTGCATACATTATTTCATTGATTTGTCACATTACATTTTTGGAAAATATGAAACTGAAACTTACTACCTTAGACCTGGAATTGAAAGATATTATTGAAAGCTTGAAAATCATTCAAAAATAGTTTAAGAAAAATTAACTAGGACCCATTCTCCCTTACTGGTGAATGAGTTGTTGATTAGGTCAAAGGTAAACCTTTTGGCATCTAAAAAAGCATTAAAAATCACTCTAAAATCAGTACAAACATCTCAAAAATACCTAACTAGGACCCATTTTCCCTTAGTCGAAAATGAGTCCCTATTAGATAATTATTTTCATTTTATAGAACTTAAAATCTTAGTCTTTGGCTTTTGTTTGTTGTTATTACTTTCCTATTTTAGTTTCTTGATTTGTTCTTTCATCAAATTCATTGCATATAGCTTAAATTGCTTCATTTCAATGTATTGTTAAAATTCAAAATTGCATTTACAACTACACCATAGAAAAATGGACCCTTGTCATTTTCATGGCCTTTTAGGCCTTACTTCATGATGTTTGGTCTATTTTTCTCCAATTTTATGTTGTAACGTGGCTTGCACATGCATATTTAGGTACTAAAATTCAAAAAATGACATCTTTTGAAGGTGTTGTGAAGTGTTGTAAGACATTTCTACACTATTCTAGACTTTATTCATTACAATTTACATAAAAATCACCTTTTCATCACTAATCAAGTCCTATTTTGAAGTGTTGTAAAGTCTTGTAACAAGATTTCATACTTTTTTAGGCATAATTTTACTATTTACACCTTTCTTATGCTTTATTTGACCCTTTATGCCCTTATAAGCCTTAATTAAGTGAATTTTTGAATGTAAGCCTGAAAAACAATATTAAATAAAAGATAATTCCCTACACCCATTTTCAGGTGCTAGGTGGGACCCATTCGCCATGGGTGGCAAATGAGTCCCCCTTGGCTCCAAATTAATTTTTTTTTAAATTTCCTTTTGGGTTTTTATTTAAAATCACTTGATGTCGGCCTGCGATGAGGTATTAATGGATTACTAAGGCACATGATTGTATAAATAAGTGTTTTTACATCCATTTCAAGCCCCATTCATTCAAGTATTCAATCTCATATCACATTCAAGCATTCAAGCATCTTACAACATCAAGTCAAGCACTATTCAAGCATTTTGGAGCATCCATTGATATAACTTCATATTTCATCAACAAAGGTTTGGTAAATTGATAGCATTTGCATGTTATTTGTTTATCATTCTCTTTCATTTCATTATTTTATTAAGGTTTTGATTACCAAAGTGGGGTTGGACCAAGGAAAACCCCTATTTGCTAACCCTCAACCATTTTTCCCCTCTTGCATGTGTGTTTCCATACCTATGTATTCATATTTAACAAGCATTTAGGTGATTGGATATTGGTCAACAAGTCAACTAGGTGCTTCAATCCAAATAAATCATATTTCAAGCTTGGAGAAGGTATTATGTCTATTTCTTGCAGAATTGACTTTGGCAACCTAACAAGTAGATATTTCTAGATCTAGTGTTGCAGAGTTGTCTCTAGATTTCTCAAAATTTTAGGAGAGGACTAATTCACCACCAGTGGTGAATGAGTCCCAACTTAAGTGTGAAAATCTAGGTTTTGTTAGATTCTAGATCCCATCAGTTAGAAACTTGTTTCTGACAGTTTTTTACCAGTAGTAGGACTAATTCGCCACCTTGGGTGAATGAGTCCCACTGTTGATTTTCAGTAATTTTAGATAGCATTCAAACCATTCCATATTCCTCTAATCTTGCTCAGGTGCACTTTGATTTAGCCTTTCTCTTTCTGTTTTGCATTTTATTCATTCTTTGTTCATTGTTTGCATATAACATTGTGTTTTCTAACATAGCTTAAAATATTTAGTTTTGCATTCATAATCAGTCATATAGATCACTTAATTGCATTTAGTTCACTTCATTTAGCTTAAATAACATCACACAAAACATAATTTGAATGAACTAGTTAGCATTTTTGGCCTACCTCTCTCCTTTTAGGTGAAAAACCCTAGAAGAGTTAGGGAGTCTTGTGGTGCCAAAAATCTATGGTTCATTTTGGTGAACTTACATTTTAAACATTTTTCATTTCTGATTTCATTCACATATTGCATCCTAGATTACATTTGCATCAACATTCAATTAGGATATTGTTTTGTTTTTGCATTCTAGGACTTCTCATATTGGATTAGTGAAAGTTTTGTTTAGATTTCATTTTTGCATTGCATATCATTGGAAAAACTAAAAATCTGCATTTTGTATCCTTAATTGCATTCTGAAAAGCATTAGAATCATTTTAAAGTTTTTGAAAAAAAAAAAATATATCATCCTGGGGCTCATTCGCCACTCTGAGCGAATTAGTCCCTCTAAACTTTTTACACAACAGTTTCAAACATTTTCTGACATTTTTCTATATTACAATCTTTTTTAGTTACTTTATGTTTTCATTTCTAGAATCTTTGTTTTTAGTCATTTATTTCATCTTAGTTTATTTGCATCATGGCATTTTCTTTTAATAAGTTTTGGAATTCCTTATAATTCTTGGTAGACATGTCCAATTATGCCTTTGGCTGTGAACCTAATGACCTTGAACTTCCACATCCTCCTTCAACTCCTCATGATTGTCCTCCTCATGAAGTAGACATCATTGGAGAAGATGATGATAGCATGAATAAGTTTTACAATTAATGCCTTGATAACCTAGAAGCCAATACAACCTTATATCCATCCATGAAGTCCCAAGACCTTCCTACTATTGCACCTCCTGATCACTTTATATACTTGCATCCTGAAATCAATGAAGGATCTAAGGTTCCTCCATTTAGTGGACCTAGTCCCTCTAAAGAAACACATCTTCACCCATTCTACAATCACAAAGTCACAAACACTCCCATAAACCTCGAAGAAACATATGGAAAAGGCTTTACTATCCTCTATAAACAAGGTTGTGACACAACATATGAACATGACATTCACCAACTTCTTGAACAAACACCAATCGAAGATTTAACATAATAGGATTAGGATATCAAGATCCGTCTCATCTTGATAGACATCTTTTTCAACCTAGGAGACTTCAGGATGATGGTACAATGATCTTTGATGCTCTTCCTGACTTGAACATTCTCCTTCCATGTGAACAACCATTACCCCCTTCTAATGAAAAGGATGTTAGGATCCCCATGGGTGCTCTTCCTCCTATTTATGAACAAGGAGAATCTAGCAAATGAAACGACCTTACAAATTGAAGAAACTCAAGTTTCTTACACATCCTCCAACTGAAATTGAAAGGAGACTTCAACTGCTTTTAAACAAAGTTCTTATACTTTTACCACCTATGAATAGGTTTTTTATTCATCCTAAATATTCTAACATATGGTTTTGCAAACATCATCACATTCATCAAATAGAAGAATGTCAAACATTGAAGGACATATTGGATAGGTATCACTTCATTGATACCAATTGTTTCCCCATCATACCTTAAAGCAACCAAATCACATCACCATTCCATAGTTGTAGAATTATTTATTCTCACTATCACATTATCCTTTTCCATCACTCACCTCAGCTCATTCTTGCCTTTACACTTTGTGGGGGACAAGAAATTGTTATCCTTGTCCTTGTAATGCATTTTCCTTTGTCTCTTACCTATGTTATTCCTTTTCCGCTTAACCATTTAAGATTGAGAAACCAATAAATTAGTTAATGGTTGACTTCTATTTGCATTACTTTCTCCTTTTTCATTTTTCTTTCGTGTGTGTATCTTGTTCTCTTGTAACATGTGTTTGATGTTCCCCCTCTTCGTACACTTCTTGTATTTGTACCTCTCTTCTGTATGTTAAGCAATTCCTGTTTTTCACTTTTGTTTTTAGGTTTTCCTTGGATTATACAAAGCGCTGAGATGTCTCATGTTCTTCCGTGATAAGTTGACCCGTGCTCGTCTTTTCAGGCTTGCTGGGATGATGCAAAGGCATCGAGACCTAATGTCTCCTCTTCCATAAGCTGACCCAAAAAGATTTTTTCTTTCTATTGGCCTTTTCATTTTCTTTCTTTTCTCTCGTGTTTTCCTTTTGGGTATGATGCAAAGCATTGATACCACAATGTTTCTTCCATGTTGACCCATTGAAATAGATCTTCTTTTTCCTTTTTTTTTTCCTCTCTTTGTTTCATTCTTCCAGTTCTATGTGCTTTGGGAAATGATGACAATTATGAGCTCTTTAATCAAACCATTACAACAACTTAACATACTAACCTTAACCATAGATCCCTTTTTATGTGTTTGTGTGTTGTTTTAGGGGAGAAACTCCCTTTCTTTTTGTTTTCCTTTTCGTTGATATGACACAACCTTACTTGAAAACATATGACTTGGCATAGGATCTTTCCAAGTTGGCTCTCATGTCTTGTTTTCTATTTGCATTTTCTTTTGCTACTTTCAAGTAATTTCTCATAGAATAGTGTGTCACAATTCCTTTAAAGTGGGGGGCATACATTACCATTAATTCATTTGAATTCTTGGTTCCTAAAGCGTAGCTGCTCCTCGACGCCATAGCGGCTGCAAGTTAGTCATTATTTGATGGAACTGGTGGATGTCTCAAGTGATCTATCTTAGCATATTACATTTCTCGGTGGTCTGGATGCAACACATTTTTATCCCCTAAGTTGTACTATGTATTTTCTCGATTGGTCCCTCTCTGGAGACAATGACACCAATGTTCCTTTAAGGATCACCTGCAAGCAAACCCTAATAAGACTCCCTTTGAACATCTTTTGCATTTTACTTTTTTGTATTTTTCCTTTTGCATTCATATGGCCACCTTGCATAACACAACTCACATGCTTTTGGTGCCATGATGCTTGTTCATGAGTTCTAAGAATATGAAGCTTGTCATGTTCTCAGCTGTAAGCACCTAACCAAAATTTTCCTTGTGGTTCCCTTATTAAATTCTGTATCTATGTAACTCTCTTTGATATGTTTGAGGGAAGGCACCCAAGCACTTAAAATTCCCCATAGCCACCTTTGTGTTTGTGAGTGCATACCAACTAGCGTATGTATCTCCCCTCTTGGGCTTTCTCACCCCGTAGACAACCAGAAGTTTCATGGCCCCAGAGTGAGTATACTTGGGCCTTCTCACTTGGCGGACCACCATGAGTTTTGTCGCCCTAGAGTGAGTATACATTCTCTTTTAGCCTAGATCTAATCCACAACTAGTTGGACATATGATCACAGCTTCATCTGCTTCTCAACATTTGTGTGTTCCTTTGTTCTTATGATTAGTTTTCCATGGGATCTTCATCATGGGGGCTTGATCATCCCTCTTGATCATTGTATTCCATCTTGCTAACGTAAGTACATTTGAACCCTCCGCTCGATATTCGTGGCTAGTTTAGTGTGAGTTTAAAGCAAGATCATCCTCTCACTAAATTGGGGGCTAAATGCACCATTGAAAAATGGACCCTTGTCATTTTCATGGTCTTTTAGGCCCTACTTCAAGATATTTGGTCTACTTTTCTCTATTTTATGTCGTAACATGGCTTGAACATTCATATTTAGGTACTAAAATTCAAATAATGGCATCTTGTGAAGGTCTTGTGTGCCATAGAAAAATGGCCTCTTGTCATTTTCATGGCCTTTTAGGTCTTGTTTCATGGTGTTGAGACTATGTTGGTCTTATTTTATGTTGTGACATGGCTTGAACATGATTATTTAGGTACTAATACTCAAAGAATGACGTCTTATGAAGGTGTTGTGAAGTGTTGTAAGATATTTCCACTTTATTTAATACAATTTACCTAAAATCACCTTTTTACACATCAAAAAGCCCTATTATGAGGTGTTGTAACAAGCTTTCATGCTTTTCTAGGCACAATATCTTTATTTACACCTTTCTCATGCCTTATCTTATCTTTTTATGCCCTCATATGCTTAAATAAGTGTATTTTTGCATATTATCCTGATAAATAACATTAAATACAACATTATTTCTGACACTTGTTTTTAGGTGCTAGGTGGGACACATTCGCCAAGGGTGGCGAATGAGTCCCCCTTGGCCGCAAATTCAAAACATTTCAAATTTCCTTTCGGGATTTTATTAAAATTCATTTGATGTCAACTTGTGATGAGGTATGAATGGATAGTAAGGCATAAGAATTGTATAAATAAGTGATTTTCACCTCATTTACAATCTCCTCACTCAAATATTCAATCTCCTAACTCAAATATTCAATCTCCTAATACATTCAAGCATACAAGCATTCTACAATATCAATTGAAACAACTATTGAAGCACTTTGAAGCAGCCATTGACTTTACTTTAGACTTACAAGATCAAGGATTTGGTAAGTTAATAGAATTTTCATGTTGTTCATTTATCATTTCCTTTGCATTTCATTTATTTCTATTGGGTTTGACTGTAACCAAAGTGGGGTTTGACCAAGGAAAACCCCTATTTGCTAACCCTCCAACATTTTTCCCCTTTGCAGGTGTCTTTGCAGCCTTTGTTTTGTAGCTTTGACAAGTTTAAAGGTGTTCAAAAGTGAAAATCAATTAAACCAAACTCTTGAAGTCCACATATCATTATTTCAAGCATTTTGAGTGTTTTTTGTTTGTTTCCTATAGAATTGACTCTGACAACCTGACATTTAGACATTCCCAAATCTGGTGTTGCAGAGTTGCTATCTGATCTTCTAGAAATCTGGGAGTGGACTGATTTTCCACCATTGGTGAATGAGTCCTACTTAAGGTATGAAAATCACTACTTTGTCAGATCTCGGATCATGACTGTCAGAAATCAATTCCCAACACATTTTCACTAGTAGGAGGACTGATTTTCCACCCTGGATGAATGAGTCCCACTGTGAAAAACTAGTAAAATTCATTAGCATTCTAGATATTTCATCCAGGTGCACTTAGATTTACCCCTGTACCTTTTGTTCTATATAATTTCTTCATTTTCATAGTTAGTTGCATATCACAATGTGTTTTCAAACATAGCTTAAATTGCACTTTTACATTCATTTTAGTTCAATTCAATCAGTTAATTGCATTTATTTAAGTTCATTTATATCATATCACATTGCATACATCCTGATTTTAGTGTTACATAAGCATTTTGGACCTAGATCTATAAGAATTGGCTATGAAGGTAGCCACCCAAGATCTAGAGGCCTAATAGAAAGCACAAGCATAAGAGAGATGGGTATGTGCAGGATCATGATGGGCCAAAAAGTGGCAATATGATGGGTATGTGGCTGAAGACTTTTTTTTACCCAAAATTGATGAAATAAAAAGGGTTTTTAAAGGAGATTCTCAACTTTCCACCAATATAAATTATGCTTTACTTTGAATTTAATAAGTAATTATTATTCATTTTCTATTTGAATTATGACTAAAGTCCTAATTGTTAGGTTGATTGAAAATTATCTATAGCTTTCAAATGGTATCACATTTTTTGAATCCAAAACATGCATCACATTCTATGCTTCGCATATAATAGGATTAAAAAAAGAAAAATTGAATTTCATTAATTTTTGACCAAGCTAAGGTGCTCAGACATACAATTTTTTTATATTTTTTAAAATTTTAATAAAAAATCATAATTATTATTTACTTCAAAAAAAATTACAAAAAAATGCATCACATTGAGACATATAAGTACTCTACTTATAACTAAATTCTTATAAAAGAATATTATCATTTTATTGTGGTTAGGGTGATCAGACAGACACCTACTTCTTATTTTTTCCCTAAAATTTAAATACTATTGCATTGAAATTTCAAATTTTCACCAAATAGATTATTTTTTTTAAACAAACCTAGTAGTTTAGAAACTACATTCAATTTTCTATAGATTCTATTCTTGCATATTTTTGAAATACTATAGGTAGCTTATTCAAACTTTTACGTGAATTTTCCTAACTTTGATTTTTCTGAATATTTTTCCACTTAAGGGCCTTTTTTTTCCATGATCCTACACATACCTAGATAGAAACAATATGACAAGAATAGTTTGTATTATGCCAGTGATGCAAATAGAATGTAATAAGTTATGCTATGCAAAGGTACATAAGAAAACCCTTGGTTATATAGCCAAGGTGAGAACATAGAAGGGAATAAGATTATGACAAGTGTCATAATCTTATGACATGAGACAACTGTGAAAAGCTATCACTCCACCTAAAGTGGAAAAGTGATAATGTGATAATCACCACAAATGGTGGATCACCCAAAAAAGGTGGATCACCCACAAATGGTGGAGACGTAATCACATGATGTGTCCACGAAAGGTGGATGTGATAAAGTAATAACATGATAAGTCCACCAAAAGTTGAAATTCTCTAACTACCTCCTATGTGGTCCCTAAGTAAACATAACTAAGGTGTAATTATGACCTAGAACAAGGTACAACACTTTTAATTACACCAACACCCCCCTTAAGTGCAACTTAGGGAGAATGTACACAAAATCTGATAGAGATTGGATGGGGACCGCTGAGAAGTGATAGGAACCTAGGACATCCTACTATCCACTCACACAAGTTGACAGATGAAACACAAGCATGACATAAGCTTCAAAGAACTAGCAGAATGGATGGGGATGAACACTAATAAAAAATCCACCATCAAGTTGTGATGTGATAGAGTATTATGCCGACTCCAATGAATGTCACTCGAATACAAGAAGCACTAACAGAGCAACGCTGATGTGACACATATTTGATGAGACCATAGGACTTGATCATTGGTCAAATAAAGGAGATGATGAATATAGATATAGGTGGTCGACCAATGAAATGGGTTGGATAAAAAATGGGCAGATAAACCAAGAAACTAGCAGGATCAGTGTGATCAGGATCAACCGACATCCCCTTTGATAAGATCTACATACGAGATAGAATAAACAATGTACTCACAGCAAATACACATGGTCAGTAGAGGGTAATGAATGTCTATAAAGTAGATGGAAACTAGTGAAGATCTACCCACTGATGCCAAATTTAAGCCGACCACAAAAAATTTAAACCCTAATTTTTTAATAATGCCACAAAAATATTTTTCACAAATATTTTATTGCAAAAATAGAAAAAGTGTACTGATTTGGGAGTTCCATACAACCTCTGGGAAATTTTTTTTTTTCCTTAGCTTGCAACTGAAAGTGTCCAAAATCGACAAATTGGAAATCAATCTTTAGGTTTCGAGGCCTCCCGGAACCCCTTGATGGAAGGGTCTATTTTGACCCAAACTCAGAAAATATGGCTACCTTCAGGATCAGGTAACCAACACCCAACTTCAAACCTTTGCAAATTTGGCCTCCAATGTCTAACTGGGATGAAAGAAAAGGAAAATCTGACTATCTCGGACACTCTGGACACAATGGTGAGCTCAAATCTGATGCAAAAAGCTCCCAAAATGTACCTACAAAACAAGGCCAAAAATGGAACCCCCCAGAATCTCTCCAAAATGAGAATCTAAAGGCACTCCAATAACTCTGATACCATGTCAGAATTGGCTATAAAGGTAGCCACCCAAGATCTAGAGGCCTAATAGAAAGCACAAGCATAAGAGAGATAGAAACAATATGACAAGAATAGACTATATTACGCCAATGATGTAAAATAGAATTTAATGAGTTGTGCTATGCATAGGTACTATGGAACCCTTGGTTATATAGCAAGGTGGGGAGACATAGAAGGGCATAAGATTATGACAAGTGTTGTAATCTTATGACATGAGACAATTGTGAAAATTTATCACTCCACCTAAAGTTGAAAAGAGATAATGTGATAATCATCACAAAAGGTGGATCACACACAAAATGTGGAGAGTTAATCACATGATGTTTCCACGAAAGGTGGATGTGATAAAGTAATAACATGATAAGTCCACCAAAAGTGGAAATTCTCCAGCTACCTCGTATGTAGACCCTAAGTAAACTTAACTATGGTGTAATTATGACTTAGAACAAGGTACAACACTTTTAATTACACCAACAAGACCTCTCTCCTTTTAGGTGAAAAACTCTAGAAGTGCAAGAGAAGCATTTAGGGTCCCAAAATCTATGTCACATTTTGGTGAACCTGACTTTTAGAATACTTTCTTTTCTACTTAGGGGTCCCTTAGTCATCCTAGAAGTAGCTTGCATTACATTTTCCATTAGTTAGCTTGCATTCTAGGGCTTCATTTTTGCATCTGTAAAAGTGCATCATAGGTTGCCTTTTTTCATCTTTAATCATTGAATATCTTTGAAATTCTATATTTTCGAATTAGACCTATATGATAGCATTCTAAAAAACATAAATAGCAATAAAAAAGTCCTGAAATTCTTGAAAAAAGTCCATATTGGGGCTCATTCGCCACCCTGGGCGAATTAGTGCATTCTAACCCCTGAAACAACACTTTATACAACTCATAATTTTTTTTTTAGGCTTTTTTTTGGTGCCTTAACATGTATATATCAGTCAGTTACATTTCTATAGCATACATTTCACTATATTTCACTGAAAACAACTCATTTCATTCATTGTTTAGTTTCAAATTTTTGCATTAGAAAAAACTGTATTTAGCTTGCATTTTTGCATACAATTTCCATAAAAATCTCTGACACTCTACATCTCCATCTTAGGTTTGCACCTTACAACCTCACACACATCATAAACCATTCCTAATTTCTGAAAATTTTGCAAAACACCCCTACTAGGACTCATTTTCCATTTGTGGCGAATCAGTCCCTGTATAGATTTTTTACTGACTGAAATAGCATCTGAAATCTCATTTTTATGCTTCCTAAGGATCCTAGTATCATATAGTAGAAGTCTGGAAGGTTTTTGGAGCATTTCTTTTATGCATTCATCTCAAAAACATCAATTTAAGATGTTCATTTTTCCAATCATTTCAATTCCAAGCATGATTAGATCTAAAAATGTTTCCATTTCTACAACTTTGCATAACATTGATAAAAGTACTTTTCACTTTTGCATCTACAATGTTTCTATTCCTAAACTTTGCATAAGTTTGTTAAAATTTCTTTTCATTCTTACATGTACATTGTTTGCATTCTTCAAATCTTTTATATATTGGATAAGAATGTTTTGTACCTTTGCATATACATTGTTCCTATTGTTGAAGCATTGCATGAAATGGTTACATTTTTTTTTCATTCTTATTCAAACAATGCTTGTGCCTTGCATATTTAAACATGTTAAGAAACACTTCCTATCACCTCCCTATGAGAATTTTTTAGTGAAAGAGAATACAACTTTGGCCATTCCTTACAATCATATTTGTTCTTAGACTCCTAATATCTCTCCTAATGGCAAAGAAGATATTTTGGTGATAAAAAAATCCAATCAATGAGAGTGTTGATAATCTAAGTTATTTCTCTCCTTTTACCTCTCTTAGTGGACAATACATTTATCAACAAGACAACTTAAACATAAATAATCATGATCGTAACATCTTCCCTTCTCCTATTGTCTCTCATAGTTATGACATAGATGCTTTGTTTGAGGAAGGTTAAATGAATATTTTAGCTGTCCACCTTCTCCCAAGGAAACCCTTATGGAGCACAATCATTCACCCATTGATCATTCCCCTACTAGCAATGAATTTCTTTTAGAAAAATCCAACTTTGAATGTCAACAACCTTTGTCCTGTACTTATTTTAACAACTCTTCTCCTAGGGAGAATATCATGACCATGGGAACACATTCTTCAACCACTAAACCTTCCATAGGAGATGATAATCAAGTGGCATTAGAATCCCCTTCACCAACATATCATGCCAATCAAGACAAAATTTTTGAGGTTATGACAACACAAGTGGGATCTCCTTTAATTAGTGAGATTCCTAAATCACCTTCCATTAGTGAAAAACACAAAAAAAATAGAACTGTCTTGAAATCCATCATGCAATCTACTCATCACAATGTTTTGTAGCCACTAAGTTGTAACTTAGTGACTCAAACATCTAGAGGACCACACAACACTCCTACATCATTACCCTTTCCTCATAATGTTCCTATTGTTGAAGATCTTAAAAAGACTCTTGATGGTATATATGAATGGGAGCTTATTCAACTTTCACCAACAATCAAACTTCTCTTTCACAAAATGATAGAAATATAGAAGGAAAAGCTACAATATTACATCACATCAAATCATGTCAAATCCTCCTCTTGTCCCATACAACCCACTCAATCAGAAAGCACATTCCCTAAACATGAATTGCCCTCTCTTGAGATTCAACACAAAAATGAACCCTTGATGATAAAGGTGATCATTAATGAAACTCTAGTTAGGCACACTCTCATCGGCAATGGATCATAAATTAATGTTTGTAGCATGGATTTCCTACACAAACTTGGCATGGACAAACAACTCATTCAACTTAATGATGTTCATATTTGTGGCTTTGACAATGTTGATAGGCAACCACTTGGGATGATCACATTACCTATTGAGGTTGGACCTGTAGTGTTTCCTGCCTCTATTCATATCATGCAAGAACCCCTTCCATACAATCTTATCCTAGGGAGACCATGGATACATGCTATGAAAGGAGTCCCATCTACCCTTCACCATGTCATAAAATTTGAATACAACAACAATATATACATGGTTGATGCAGATGAGAAAAGCTATGCATCGCCTAATAATAACACTTCCAACTCTCCTAATCCTTTCATTCCTACATCAAAACCTAAACAAGTTGATGCTACTTCTACACGTACAACGAAAAATATTTCATGATAATTTTGGGTCATTAGATTCTATGCCTCCTTTCAATAACATTTCAAAAATCTCACCCTCATGGTCCAAAGAGTCATACACAAACAATTCATTTTCAAATAAAATTTCTAGTAGTGATTGTAGTTTCACACATCCCTTTAATGGAGGGTGTGCAATATCCCAATCTCAACCCAAACAACCTTGTGTTCCATTTTCTCAACTTAGTTATACCAAATCACTTCATGGTGGCAATATAACTCTCATCCTTCATGACACAATGACACAAAATATTCAAAAGGATTTGTGTTCTTCTAAAACAACCAATCCTTCTCCTCAATACACACAGGCCCCTCATTTAATTACAATAACTTTCCTCCATTCTAGGCTCACCTTTTTCCTACACTCAGTGGGAGGAAAGGGGTCTGGTATCCTTTTCCTCATATGTCACTTGTCACTGTCTCTTTTGACTAGTTGTTAACCTTTCATGAACGTATAAGAGCAAGCTTGGGATGTGGACATGTCTTAAGATCGACTCACCTGTGACATATTACCCTCTCTACATGACATAGCTTATTGGAAACACATGACTTGGTAGGGGGATTTCTGGGTAAGATCTCATGTCTTCTTCTCTCTCCTACTTTAAAGCAATTGCTCACAAAATGATGTGTAGAAATTCCTTTAAAGTGGGGGGCATACATTACCATAATTCATTTGCATTCATAGTTTCTTAGTGTAGCCTTGTCGTTTATATGATGTGTTCGTCACTTTGTGGATGACATTGGGTGTGATGTCCTTCATAAGTGTGATATTTCTTAGCATATTACATTCCTCTTTATGGTTTGATGTGACACACTGCATCCCCTAACTTGTGAATATACTATTCTTTGATTGGTCCTCTCTTGGAGACATTAGACACAATGTTCCCTGAGTGATTGACCTTTCATAAACTAAACAAGACTCTTTTGAACAATCTTTTACATTAAATTTTTGCATTTTGCATTGTTGCATTTCTTGGCCACCTTGCATAACATAACTTGCATGCTTATAGTGTTGTATTGTTTTAAGCCTAACATTTACATTTTCTTTGGCTTTTTGGTGCCTTGTTAAAGTTATCAAATGGGTATAACTTTGGCATGGTTGAGCAGGAAGCCCAACTAGTGGCATGAATTTTCCCCATACCCACTTTTTTGTTTTGTGAGTGCATACCAACTAGCTTATGTATCTTACTTTTTGGGCTTTCTCACACCATGAACAACTAGTTTTGTGGCCCCAAAGTGAGTACACATTTTCTTTTTCAAACAATTAGCCTAGATCTCTTTTCACAACTAGTTGGATTGATGATTGAAGCTTCATTCAATTCATTTCAACACTTGTTTGTTCGTTTGTCCTTATGTTTAGTTTTCCATGGGATCTTCATCCTGGGGGCTTGATCATCCCTCATGATCATTGTATTCCATCTAACTAGTGTAAGTACATTTGAACCCTCCCCGTGATGTTCAAGGCTACTTTAGTGTGAGGAAGAAATTTCATCCTCTCACTAAAGTGGGGGCTAAATGCGTCATATAAAAATGGCCCCTTATCATTTTCATGGCCTTTTATGTCTTGTTTCATGGTGTTGAGACTTTGTTGCTCTAATTTTATGTTGTGACATAGCTTGAACATGCTTATTTAGGTACTAATACTCAAATAATGACATCTTGTGAAGGTGTTGTGAAGTGTTGTAAGACATTTCCACTTTATTTAATGCAATTTACCTAAAAATCACCTTTTTACACATCAACAAGCCCTATTATGAAGTGTCGTAAAGTGTTGTAACAAGATTTCATGCTTTTCTAGGCACAATCTCCTTATTTACACATTTCGCATGCTTTATCTTGTCTTTTTATGCCCTCATATGCTTAATTAAGTGTATTTTTGCATATTATCCTCACAAATAACATTAAATACAACATTATTTCCAACACTTGTTTTTAGGTTCTAGGTGGAAACCATTCGCCATGGGTGGTGAATTAGTCCCCCTTGGCCCCAAATTCAAAACATTTCAAATTTCCTTTTGGGATTTTATTAAAAGTCACTTCATGCCAGTCTATGATGAGGTATGAACAGATAGTAAGGAACAATAATTGTATAAATAAGTGAATTTCACATCATTTTACAATCCCCTCACTCAAATATTCAATCTCTTGACTCAAATATTCAATCTCCTAATACATTCAAGCATTCAAGCATTCTACATCATCAATTGTTTCAACTATTGAATCAATTTGAAGCAGCCATTAACTTTACTTCAGAATTACAAGATCAAGGATTTGGTGAGTTAATAGTGTTTTCATGTTGTTCATTTATCATTTCCTTTGCATTTAATTTATTTCTATTGGGTTTGATTGCCAAAGTGGGGTTTGACCAAGGAAAAACCCTATTTGCTAACCCTCTAATATTTTTCCCCTTTGCATCTATCTTTGCAACCCTTTTTTTGCAGATTTGATAGGTTTAAAGGTGTTGAAAAGTGGAAATCAAGTCAACTAGGCTCTCCAAGTCCATGTATCATTATTTCAAGCATTTTGAGTGTTTTCTATTCGTTTCCTACAGAACTGACTCTAGCAACTCAACATTCAGACATTCCCAAATCTGGTGTTGCAAAGTTGTTTGATTTTCCAGAAATCTAGGAGTGCACTGATTCACCACCCTTGGCAAATGAGTCCCACTAAGGTCTAAAAATTAGTACTTTGTTAGATCTCGGATCTCGACTATCATAAATTAGTTCTCGACACTTTTTCACCAGTAGGCAGACTGATTTGCCACCCTTGGCAAATGAGTCCCACTATGAAAAACAAGTAAAATTCACCATCATTCTAGACATTATAGAAAGCTCACATTTCATCTAGGTGCACTCATATTTACCCCTGTGCCTTCTGTTCTGCATAATTTCTTCATTTTCATAGTTAGTTGCATATCACAGCATGTTCTCAAACATAGCTTAAATTGCAGTTTTACATTCATTTTAGTTCAATTCAATCATTTAATTTCATTTAGTTAAGTTCATTTATATCATATCACATTGCATACATACTAATTTGAGTGTTACATAAGCATTTTGGACCTAGATCTCTCTCCTTTTAGGTGAAAAACCCTAGAAGTGCAAGAGAAGCATTTAGGGTCCCAAAATCTATGTCACATGTTGTAAGACATTTCTAAACTCTTCTAAACTCTATTCATTACAATTTACCTAAAATTCACCTTTTCATCACTAATCAAATCCTATTGTGAAGTGTTGTAAAATCTTGTAACAAGATTTCACACTTTTCTAGGCACAATTTCATTATTTACACCTTTCTTATGCTTTATTTGACCCCTTTATGCCATTATAAGCCTTAATTAAGTGCATTTTTTAATGGAATCTTGACAAACAACATTAAATACAAGATAATTCCCTACACCCATTTTTAGGTCTTAGGTGGGACCCATTCGCCATGGGCGGCAAATGAGTCCCCCTCGGCTCCAAATTCAAAAAAATAAAAATTTCCTTTCGTGTTTTTATTCAAAATCACTTGATGTTAGCCTGTGATGAGGTATTAATGGGTTAGTAAGGCACACGATTGTATAAATAAGTTTTTTTAAATCCATTTCAAGCCTGATTCATTCAAGAATTCAATCTCATATCACATTTAAGCATTCAAGCATTTTAGAACATCAAATCAAGCACTATTCAAGCATTTTGGAGCATCCATTGATATAACTTCATATTTTCATCAACAAGGGTTTGGTAGGTTAATATCATTTGCATGTTATTTTATTGTCATTCTCTTTCATTTCAACCTACAAGATTCCTCAAGTGTTGCCCAGGTGCACTCTGATTCATCCTTTCTCTTTCTATTTTGCATTTTATTCATTCTTAGTTCATTATTTGCATATCACATTGTGTTTTCCAATATAGCTTAGATATTTAGTTTTGCATTCATAATCAGTTATATAGATCACTTAATTGCATTTATTTCACTTCATTTAGCTTAAATAACATCACACATAACATAATTTGAATGAACTAGTTAGCACTTTTGGCCTACCTCTCTCCTTTTAGGTGAAAAACCCTAGAAGAGTTAGGAAGTCTTATGGTGCCAAAAATCTATGGTTCAACAACATTTCATTTTCAGCTTATTATATTGTGTAATCAACAAACTACTATGTTTAGATCTAAAATTCTAAAAATGGACGAGTGTTTAAGAAATGCATGGAAGTCCTCGTTCTCTTTGGTTGATGTTTCAAGTTGTGTCTTTGGAAATGAACATAATGAAATTTAACCCACTCATGCTCACACAACTCCTAATGCATGTCCTCCTCGTGATGTTGATATTATTGGAGAATATGATGACAACATGAATAACTTCATAAATGATTTCCTTAATAATCTTGAGAGTAATGCATCCTTTTACCCATCCATGAGACAACCAACACCCCCCATCATCCCACCACTTGAGGTGTTTGGTTATTTACATCTTGAAATTGAAACACATTTCAAGCCTAAGTTACCTATAATAGGTGAACCTATCTCCTCTAAACAAGCAAATATTCAACCATCCTATGTTAACAAAGTAACCAACACATCAATCAACATTGAAGAGACATATGGCAAAGGATTCACAATCTTAAGTAAACAAGGATGTGACACAACAAGTGAACATGAAATTCATCAACTCCTAGAGCAAATACCAATTGAAGATACAAAATGGTTAGGATATTAAGATCCTCCTCCTAAAATAAGTGTTCTCCTTCCTAAAGAACAACTAATGCTTCATAATGATGATAGGGTTGTCTTAAATCCTCCCCTTGACATAGGTGTTCTACTTCTTAAAGAGAAACCAATGCATTATAACAATGATAACTTAGAAAACAAGATCATTTTAGGCCCTCCTGCTCTATGTCCACCAAAAGAAATTGGTGAACCTAGCAAGAAAAGACAAGAAATTGGTGAATCTAACAAGCATAGAAAGCCTTACAAACTAAATAAACTTCAATTCCCTTATCCACCAATTGCAATTGAAAGGAATTTATAGATACTTCTACATCGTGGACTTATAACATTACCACCCATGTGAGAAATGCCAAAACTATATCCTAATTTAATTTAAAGTCTTCCACATTGTTGATACCATAGAGCTCTTAGACATAGAACCGATGATTGTTGTGTTTTACAACAAATATTTAAAAAACTTCATATCATAGAAATAGTTCCTTAAAGCATGCATTACACTCCTTGTAATGTAATAGTTGTAGGATCTTAAACATTCTAAGGGTGATCCCACAATATTAGTGTACAATTTTTTGTCAAACTGGACATTGAACCAATTTTTTTTAACTAAATATTCACTTTTAGACACCTATAGCAGCTAAACCATGAGGAATTTGAAGATAATGCAAACTAGTGATTTGTGACATTTTGTTTTTTTCAAAAAATTTGGAATCATATTGCACTTTTTTTCCATCTCCTTCAAAAACTAGTTTTTAATAGTAAACACCATTTTTAAAGAGTGACGTTACTAGGTAACACATAATTTTTTTTCTATAAAGGATAAAATTCTATTTTTTTCAAATTTATATTCGTAACTACAATAGCTAGTGCATGGAATTAGTTTCATATCATTTCATTGAATATTTTTTCCTTAATTAATTTTCAAAGTCAAATGAGTTACAATTCAGACATGATTTACTAGCTAAAAAAAACACTTTTTTGTATGTATTGAAATTCAATTTTCTTTTTTATTTTGGATCAAGGACATCAATATCTAGTGCACTAATATTTTTCATTTTTTTTTTGATAATCTACTATTTTTCCACATGTACAAAACAAAGAGCTTGATTTTCAGTGAAAATCCTACATTCACAAGAAATAAGAAATAAATATAATAAACAAATTAAGTATATTTAAAATTATACTGTTTTGGAAGCTTATAATAAGGACTATATGCTTAAAAAAACTAAATTTTAAATGAATTCATTTGATCTCCCAAAAGGTAATTCAGAACTAGTTTTTTATCAAGATTTTGACAGGTGTAAAGGAGACTCTATTATGGGTATGGTTTAAAACTAGTTGGGTTCTATCCAAGGGGGTTTGATCTAAGGTGGTTTGATCAAACCCTATTCAATTGGAATTCTTTAAATGGAAATTTTCAATTCTTAAATCATTAGATTTTCTAAAATTATGTGATTTTAGAAAAAATTAAAATGTCCCAAAAAATGTAAACCACTATTGTGGGATTACCACTCACTATTACATATTTTTACACCTTTTGGAAATCATTTTATTTGATGCAAGAAGCTTATTTTCATCACCTACCATGGCTCATTCTTTCCTTGCACTAAGTGAGGGAAAGAATTTGATAGCCTTCCCCTAGTTCAACACTTGTCGTTATCCCTTTAGCTAGTTGTTTGCCTTCCGTTTATATAGACAGATTGGGATGAAGACAACCAGCTTTAGGTTGACATGCATGTGCCTAACTAGTCTTTTGCATTTTCATGTTCTATTTATGTGATTTCATATGCGTATTTTGATCCACTGTAATGTTTCATTTGATGTATCTGTTGGAAATATGCCTCAATCAATACAGGCTGAAACCTCTTTAGAAGCCAAGTTGGTGTGATATTCT
>VDFB02102465.1:0-10668 GCA_007258455.2 Sequoia sempervirens | reverse complement strand
TATAGTATTCATGATTTAATAACAACTATATCTTCACGCAACCAGACAAATTAAATCAGAAAGTGAAATGATTGCCACCAAAATGAACAGAAAATTATAGACGTCTCAACATATGTTAGATTCACCAAATGTATTAGGGAGAAATTTACTAGTTAATAGCAAGTAGCATAATAACTTAACCCCAATCAACAATGGAGAACAATGAAAGCAAGAAACATAAAAATAGTGAAACAACATCACCTAGTCTTCAAGCTTCCATTGGCCTTCTCCATCTTGCTGCAAATTATATAATTGCCTTAAGATTTGAAGTGCAACTATCACCTATGCCTTAGATAAGCAAAATATTGAAGAATTGTGGTTGCTCAAGTACTCAAAAGCTCTCAAGCATGCTAAAAATAACTTGTCTATCCAAAATGGATTGAGAGAGATCCTTTTAAAGAATTTCAATTTGAGAATGGATTGACATGATTAAAAGTTGGTGAAGCCCTAAGATCAAAGGCTAGGAACCAATGTCATAAGGAGGATTAGGGTTAGGGTAACATTAGGTCAAAGTTAGGGAAAGCTTTGAAATGAAGGGTTGAAATTTAATTTAAAGCAATTAAATCAATGGAGGAGAAAAAGTAGTTGAAATAATAGAAATTATTTAATTTATGGAGAAAAGTTGACTTTTGTGAGATAATGGTTTAATTCATAAATGGAAATAAGACAAAAGGAAATAAATAATCATTTTAATTATTTATTTGGTGGGATAGAAAGTGGGTTAAAATAAATAAGTTTATTTAATTGAAGAATAAATGGTAATGCTATTAAATAATTGGAGGGAATTAGGATGAATTATGCGAGGGAGAAGCACGGTCGTCATAGAAAATATGGTTTGCAAGTCAAGACCATTTTTATGTGTCTACATTTGTCCCCTCTTTGACATGATGTAGTTTATCACATTGTGTCAGAGAACAAGTCAAAAATATTTGTTTGGCTTCCAAAATTGTTGCCCTGGCAAATAAGATGGTATCATCTATAAACAAAGTGTGGTTATATTTGTATAAGGAATTGTAATACCTTTCCAATTCCCTTGTATATGTACCTTCTACACAAATCTACTCAAAGCCTCTACCAAAATGATTAAAAGAAAAGATGACAGCGAATCCACTTGTCTTACACCTTGTGTTGAACTAGAAAAGCCTGTTGGTGAGCCATTGACAATGACTGAGAATTTAGCTCCCTTCAAGCAAGACGAAATCCACTTGCACCATTTTGAATAGAAACCAAACTTTCTCAATACTTGCATTAGGAAAGACCAATCTACTCTATCATATGCCTTCATCACGTCCAACTTGGTAATCAATGACGAAATGGCATTCGTTGTGATAGAATGCAAAACTTCATGTGCTACCAAAACACATTCCATCGTTTCCCTACTAGCAACAAATCCTCCTTGTTCCTTTGATATTATGTTAGGAATAATACACATCAATCGCAAATAAAATGCTTTTGTAAAAATTTGGTAAATCACATTGCAAAGTGAAATTAGCCTAAATTCTGAAAAAGATTTTGAAACAATCACCTTCAGAATGAGAGCAATATGTGTAACATTAAATTGTTTTAGCATCATGCCCAAGCTTCTGGATTCTTCCAATGCTTTTTAGAAGATCTTGTCTAATGAACTCCCAACATTTCTAGAAAAAACATGTGAAACCATCTAGCCCTGGTGCTTTATCCAGAGGCCATAGAAAAAACTACTACCTTTAACTCTTCAAGCATGAATGGTCTGATAAGATCATTATCCTCTTGTGTTACTAGTGTTGGTATTGCTTCTAACATTTTTTCTCTCTCCTTTCCCACCTGAATTGATTGATGACATGACACAAAAAACAAATTTGTGAAAAATTCAACTCCCTCTGCTTGAATGTCTTCCTCCTTTGTTAAGATATTTCTTGAATCGCTATCTTGAATAAAGAAAATGGAGCTTCTAGTTTTTTTTATCTGAGCTGATATGTGAAAAAAATAGTGTTTTTATCTCCCTCTTTCAGCCAAAGCTCTCGTGACTTATGTCTTAAATAAATTTCCTTGCATGTTGCTAGCTTTTCCCATTCATCTTGTAATTTCTTTTTCCGATCTAAAAGATCAGGACTTAACCCTTGAGCTATTATTTGTGCATTTACTTCTTCAAGTTGTTTGTAAACTTCTAGTTTTTCTTGGAACACATGTTTGAAAACATGTGTATTCTTTGCTTGATTTTTCCTTTAACATACCTTAATTTATTGTAAAATCTAAGTATTAATGTGCCCTCCACCATAGGAGACAACAACCACCATTCCTTCAACAAACCTAGAAACTATGGATGTCAGAACCACATCACTTCAAATTTGAAGGATGATTTATAAGTAGATGCAAACTGTTTATGCTGAATATCTAATGACATTGGATAATGGTCTGAACCTAGCCATGGTGAAATTTCAGACTGTATGCCATTATTTTCAATTACCCAATTCGATGTGATGAGAAACCTATCTAGATGCTCAACAATCTGACAAGAATTCTTCCTTTTATTTGTCCATGCAAATTTACTATTTCGTGGAAGGATGTCAATAAGAGCATTATTTTGAAAAAAGGCATTAAAATATTCAATTGTTTTTGGACAACATATAATCCTGCCTTGCTTCTGATTCAAGGATAGAATGGCATTAAAATCACTATCTAGAATGACTTTATCTTCACCATATTTTCAAGAACTTATGACAATGCTTGCCACAACAACTTTTTTCCATAAGTAGAATTGAGTGCATAAACATTTAAAAGCCAAAATTACAAACCAAAATGTGTCACCTTTAACAATTGCCAATTAATTTCACTTAAGATAGGCTCCATTACAAAAAAATTTGGATTCCACGGTGCTATCAACCCTCTTGAAGCCCCTTGGGCTTTTGATTGACTAGATTTCCACCGTGACCATTTACTTATGACTGAGTGAAAATTTTCCTGAGATAACTTTGTCTCCTATAAAAGTACAATATCAGCCCCACACGCCTCAATTTGTTGCTTGATTCGGGCTCGCTTGTTAGGGGCATTTAAGCCCCTAACATTCCAGTATATTACTTCCATATTGTTGTCAGAGAGAAACAAGCTCTCCTCAACCTTTTTTTAATATTACAATCCAAAGTAGATTGTTTACCTGCCGCTATCTCCTTTTGAATCTTGACTGCATGTGATTTTGGGCCTCTCTTTTACCAGGAGATTTTTGTGGTGTTGTAGACAAAGAGGGGGATTGAGCAATTAATAAAGTTGGGGAGAAATCATATTCCTCATCTCCCTCTTCCCCTTCCAACCATGCATTAATATCCTCAGTTAACTATGAAAGTGGCAATTTATCTTCAACATTTGTGGCCTTTAAATCAAAATTGGAAGGCAACTACAATAAATTATAGGAAGAATTTGCAAATTCATTTACCCCACACTCCTCAACTGCCTCTGCAATTTCATCAATTAATGATGAGCCAACCATTGTAGTTATTTTGTTTTCTATTCTTTCTAAGTTTCCTTCTTCTAACATGGATTGGAAATCCATGAAATCAAATCACTCTCCTCTGCTTTTTGAAGCAAATGAATCTGAGAAATCTATATCAAAAGAATTTTTCTTATCATTAGCTAAAAAGCTAATACACTCCTTAGGCTCAACTTGATTTTGGACACCACAAGTTAAGTATGATGTTATGGAATTCCTTTGGGACTTTCTGAATAAGGGAAGATCGGGAAGATACAAATGCAATGATTTAACATTTACCCACCCTTTGTACCAGTCTTTGGGCATATGAATTAACACACTTTTTTCCTTTCGTTGTTGAGAACCCTTTTGAAAGAGCTGCAAAATTACTAATGCGTAATCAATTTTTTTACAAATAGAACCTTACATCGTTACTAACACAGACCTAGAAACATCTAATCCCTAAACTGCACACTCTGAAGACAATTGTCTAATAGTCTGAACAGATATATTAGAATCTCTTTCACATTTCTACATTAGATTCATGCAAGATGTAAAATCCACAATATTGTTAACTACTAGATCATTAACAATCGATTTAGAACAAGAAGTCTGATCCTTATTAAGAGTACAATGCACAATACCATTTTTACTCTTCACATTTCCACCTTTACTGAAATCAAAAACCTCCTTCCCAACAATCTTAGGTAAACTTACTTGTTCCACATTTCCAATAGGTTGTCGTTGTACACTTTGTTCACAAGCCTTAGTATTGTTAAATAGTAAATCTTGTACAATACTCATAGAACAAGAAGCTTGACCCTTATCAAGAGTACATTGAAATAACCATTGATATCCCTCTTCTTCCCATAAAACTTCTCACTAGAAAACTTAATGAGGTTTTCTTGTTCCACATTCCCTATGAAAGTTTTCTGCAAGTTTTCATTTTGTTGAACCTTGTTTTTACAATTTCTAACCTTATGACCCTTAATCTGACATTGATCGAGAATATTAGAATGATTTTCAAGGAAAATATCTTGAACCCAAACTCCTGATTTTGAATTTATACACAATGTTTCTGGACAATCTTGAGACGTATCTACGAGGACACATACCCTAACTGGTTTAGCTGGAAATTTGCAAAAATCATAATCATGTTTCAAGAAGATTCCTAACTAATTGGATAGAATCTCAACAATTTCAGGCTCTATGTATTCCAAAGGAAGGGAATGCATTTGTAACCAGAATGGTACAAACTTAATTTATGTTGTTTTAGGGTTAAAATTTGGATACCAGAGCTATGTGAATAAACCCGATCCCTCAAAGACCCATGACTTAACCCTAAAAAATGCATCTCTCTCCTTTTTTGACGAAAACAAGACAATGAAAAACCCATTTCCTTGATCTACATAAAAAAACTTGATAAATCAAATTCTTTAAAAGAGCAATTGAAGGCAAAAAAATGCCAAAACTTTCAAATAAGCGCTTTATCTTGTAGATCTTGAGACTGTAAGCAAAGCAATCCTTCGGAAGGGTTACAGTAACACGTCTCGAATGTCCATTCCTCTTTTGGCACCCACACACTCCTTCATTGCTCATGTACAAATTGATTGCACTCCCTTAAACGACCTACATCAAGATCTTTAATCTGTTGCCTTCAAAGCTTGATTCTTAAAATTTCATTCAACCAAACTCGTATCCAGAACAATATTGTTTGATTATTTCAAAGGAGAGTCATTTGATAGTGAGATCTGACTTTGCCGCACCTCCTAACTATATTGCCACTGCTTCTGAATGTTGCTATGATACAAAGCCTTGTCAAGAGGGTTATTATTAGGAAATGAAAACTTTAGAGGAACATTGTTAGGAAATGTCAAAGGATGTGCATTGGGAGAGCCTTTTGAATCAAAACCACAAATCCTTGCCAGTGCAGATCTCCATTGTACCCCTAAAAATGACCTTGAGAACGATGATGGCTGCCAAAAAAATTTGAATAGTTACCGTTGGAACGTACCAACCTATTTCTCAGAGTGCTCCACATCTCTCTTGCTCCTCCCCTCACTCTATTATTTTTACCGCGTACTTATAATTCAATAAGAGTACAATTAACTAATTAATTTAACTACCAAAGAAACATACACATTCTCATCCCAACTTCTCATCACATGGTGAGGATTCGCCTGCTCAACTGGATAATGATAGTATCTTCAAAAATCATGATAGTGCTTCATTCCCCCAATCTAAACCTATGCATAATTTTGTATCACCATTTTACTTGGATAACCTCTGATGCAACCATTTTCCTATCATGTACACTAAGCTCCCTTTACTTTACAAGACAATTCACAACCAATATTTTTTATATTCATCTCTTAATGCTTGATAAGCTATAGTTACAAAGAAAATATGTTCTTGGTTACAATATAAATTCACAAGATAATTTTGACAACACTTTGATCATGCACAACCATAGGTGGGGCCTCATCGCAATAGGCCTTATATTGCATGACAAGAGACCAATACACTCTTGAAAGTTACTTGTCTAATCCCTTTGAGGTCCAAAGTTATTTTTTAGGGTTTTTTTTGGTTTAATACCTTTAATTATTTCCATCTCAAGGGCTTCCTAGCTTTTAGTTAAAAGGAGCATCACCTAATTTTCACCCCTTTGTACTACAAATTAAAGCAATTTGGGCCCTGCTCGGTACTAGTGTTTTAGGATCATCGCCTGAGGCCTTGAGATCGCTCAGGAAAATGACCTACCTTTAGAGACCTAATGCTTCCTTTTAATGGGCTTCGTACAAGAATTTGGATTGGTTCAGAGGCTTACTTTCATTCCCAATATGTCATTAAGGATAGCCATTTTTGGGTTTCCTTGAGTGTTTGATGGTTCGTCCTCTAGCTAGGTCCACTAACACTAATACATTAATACTACCTATTAGAAGTGTTAATATTCTTTTAATCCTAATTAATTATTCTTAAAAGCAAACTGCAGTTAGGGTTCAAGATTGAGTACCTCATTTTCTTGATTATTGCACCATTGAGTTTAGAAACATACCTTGACATTGGTGCTTACTTACCACTTTCTATGTATTATGTGAAAGTTGAGGTCGAGTTAGCATCACCACACTTGTTAGATGAGAATATTGCTTCAGCCCCTGCCATATGCTTGTTGAAAACCTTCAATAATAGATACAAACTAATTGATCCCTTGATTAGCTAAAAAATCTACTACCATGTTTGCATCCCAGTAAATGTGCTTTGCAGATTAGACCTCCACCACTTGTATTAACTCTTTGATTCAGGATACCTTAGTTTGTAGGTTTCAGTCTCCAATTTTTCCGCTACGAATTGTATTTATACATACTTTGGAATCACATTCTATTTCTATATTTTTTTAGGCCTTTCACTTTACACAACTGCAGTCTAAGTAGTATGCCTTCAATATTTGTCGTATTATTCATTATTATAGGTAGTTTTATTGATAGGGTTGCAACCAACTTACCTTTCTTATTACGTATTAGGCATCCTACACCAAACAATCCAAGGTTTCCCTGGGATACTCCATCAATATTATAATCTCAAGAATCATTAGGATCATCCAGTCATTTTCCCATAAACAAGCAACCCTCCGTAAATCCCTATCCATCAAGAGTCACTTTAGCCACACTGTCTGATTTGAGCAGTAACCCTGAACTCATGGATAGACTAGCTCATCAAGTCATCCAACGACTTGCCTTAACTCCCAAAGAAAATGAAAAATCTGATCATAAGGGTAATGGGATCAAACTCACAAAGATGGGAGAAAAGGGATGCATGATGAGGGAAAAAATCCCCAAAGGAAAGCTCCCACAAGTTGGATCTGAAAAGAAAACCATCTATAAGATGGAAATGAATGATCAAGAACAAGACATAATTGTATATGAGCCTGGCAGATGGCTGACCCCTGAAACATTCACTATCATTAATCCTTATAAGAGGTTATGGGGAAGGTATGAAGCTAGACTCCATACATATTTGGGTAGAAAACAAAAGAACTCTGAAGCCCAGAGGAATTGGATGCCTCAATGGATGATTTCAGCTCAGGAAAACATAGATGACATGGCTATTGATGTTAGATTTTCTGGTGATTTGTGTTTAGAGGCTGTAAATAAATTAGATAATGTTTTAGCTGATCAACAAAAAATATATACTTCTGCTCTTAATTCTAAACATTACATTTCTACTATGTCAAATGATATAGTTGGTGTTAGCTATGATGTAAAGGAGGTCCACAAAAGTGTTAAAACTGTTATTTCTAGCCAGCAACACTAGGATAGCTATCTCACTCACATTTATGATGACTAGCAAAACTTTGAGACTACTATGAAAGTAAATGACCTTGAAAATAAGACCCTATTAGATTTTGTTGCAAAGAAACTAGAAAAGGTCATAATACTTACTAAAAAGATAAGAGTCTCACAAATTGGCAGAGATAGCTCTGAAGAAGATGACAGAAACAAGAAGGATAAAACTGTTGAACAACCAACTCCTCCCAAACAAAAGAAGGTACTAATCCAAAGAAGGCAGAGTTTAAGGAAAGAAGAAGTGGTATCTTCATCTTCCAAGAAAACTTATCCAACACCTCATGTTCCTATGCCTAAAATCAAAGAACATAGCTTAGAAAATAAAGAAGAACACTTGAAGGATTGGCTTGAGGAATTGGGAATTGAAGAAGAACAGGCAGAACCAGGATATATGGATGAGCCTAGTTTTGTTAATAAGGAGTCTGAAGTTGAAACTTCTAATGTAAATACTTTAGTTCTTTATGATAGTTCTAGTGAATCTAAAACTTTTGTAGATAATGATTTTGAAGAAATAGATTTAGATTTTTTTGGCTACAAGCAAATTGAAGAAAAAGAACCTTGGGAATCACTAAAGAAGCTCACAATGGACATAGAAATGCAAGAACCGGTCACATAAAATCTTAAATCGGAACAAATGAGATCATATGCTTCTAATGGTTACATTCTAAATATTGACAAGCTAGTGAATCTCTATGATGCTATCTGTACATGGAAAAATACTCTTGAAAACATGTTTGAACGAAGTGGTTCATGGACAAAACAAGCAAAGGTTCTATATGATGTTAGATTAATGTCTGGAAAGTTGAGAAACTAGTGGCATAATTTGCTAGATCAAGGAAAAGGTACAAGAGTAACCCAAGAACAATCCTCAGATCCTTTACTGGTAGATCAGAGAAATTTGGGTAAAGATGATATTTTCCAAGCAGGATTTGATGAATTTAAATGGTTACTCACTTATTTGTTCTGTGATGATATTTCTAACCAAACCCTTGAAGCAAATAAGATACTGCAATTGATGAAATTGAAGAATTTGGAAAAAATTAATGAATACAATTGTATGTTTGAATCATATATGGTTGCAATAGAAAAAATGCATGATTTGACCACAAAACAATATTATCTTAATTCACTTCCTTGTGGATTAGGAGCCTGGGCACATGGTTACATCATCAAAAAAGAACATAAACAACTTGATGATGTCAATTTTCCAACCATCAAAAGACTGATTAGGTATAAGTTGGAAAAGCAATGTTTGTTAGGAGCTCTATAGCTCAACAAGGAGGAATATATTTATACTTGTAATCTTACAGAATTTTGTGATCTTCCTCCTATAAATCAATTAAAAGATTTTCAGCAATTAAGACAATTTAAGAAAGGAGGTTGAGGAAGGAAATGTAGATGCAAAAAATGTTCTAAAGCCAAATATCATGAAGGAGAATACACCTTCAGACGTAGCAAACATGGAAAGTATGGCAACAGAAAAAGATATAAGGCAGTCCCATATAAGAAAATAAAGTTCTCTAGAAAAAAACCGCCATACTTATTAAAGAAAATAGATAGGAAGGTCCCTAAAGGGATAAAATGCTTTATTTGCAAAGGACCTCATTATGCTACTAATTGCCCCAAGAAGCTTAACCTTGGAACTAAAATATATGCTATGTTTGAGTATGAGAATCTAGGATGGGAAATTGTTGATAGTAGAAATGTTTTTGATCATTTGGAAAACTTGTACAAATTAGTTGAGATTTTTCCTGACTCAAGTTATATGATGAGATTTAAGGATCTAAAGGACAAAAATAGGAAAATGCAAAGACAATCTAGTCCTGAATCAGATAACTTCTGATCCTAATGAAGATTTCCTCACTACAATTCTCAAAGATACTTTGAAAGATATTCAAGTAAAATTGCAAATTGAGAAATCAAAAGATCCTTATAAAATGGCAGGAACTAAAGAAGAAAGAAAGAAAGAAAGGTGTTCACCAGCATTTGGCTTGCCTCAAACAATTAGAGGCAGATACGGAAGAAATTGAAAAACAGCTTAAATTGTAGAGAAACCCTGTTAAAAGCTTTGGGAAAGAGGTTGACCATGGATACAAAATTCCTCCATGGCAAAAAGACAAACCTTCTTTTTCCAAGTCCTCTTCTAAACATAAAACATCAGACACAGATACTAATGTAATTGCAATTTTCAAAAAAATTGATCTTTTAATGAATGATGTGGCAGACCTCAGAAGAATGCTGAAAACTCAGTAGAAAGAAATAAGAAATCTTTCTTCCAGAGTGGGAGAAATAAAAAATCTTTTGTTCAAAGTAGACTAGCAACAATCAGAATCTGAGAAACTCTCCTCTCAGGAAGAAGAAGAAGAAAGCAGCAGTGGCAACAAGATAGTCCAGAAAACCAGAGACAAATCATGTTCATTATTGTTAGCTAATAATGGAAATTATATCAAATTGAATTTATGTTTTCCAGGATACAAGAAAATCCCCATGGATGCATTTGTGGATACAAGTTCTTCTAGATCCTTGGCCAAAACTAATGTTATTCCTCCTGAATTCTGGAAGCCACGACCAGACCTACCACATAGCTATGCAATCAATGGAGAAAGAATTCATATGGGAAGGTATGCTCAAGATGTTCACATTGAGATAATGGGAAAGATGTTTGTAACAGATTTTATTGAATACAATGATTTAGAAGATGATGTTTTGTTAGGATTTATGTTTCTTACAAATTATGAGCCTCTTCATTTCTAGAAACACAAGATCTCACGAAGACATGAAGATGGACAGATTGAAATTCCTGCTCTCAAAATAGTTAATCACAAATTTGAGAATAGTGGTAAA
>VDFB02102464.1:0-23765 GCA_007258455.2 Sequoia sempervirens | reverse complement strand
TGTAAAGGAGATTATAGTCACAAGAGATAAACCCCTTAATATCAATTCAACCTTATCCCCAACGCAAGAGGAAAAACTGAAATAAATTTTAGAAAAACACACCGCAGTGTTTTATTGGGAATATACTGATATGAGAGGTAGCCATCCTTCAATCTATAGTCATCACATCTACATAGAAGATGTCAGACCAATAAGACAAGGACAAAGGAGAATTAATCTTGTTCTTTGTGACATTGTAAAAAAAGAAATTAAGAAGCTGCTTAATGTGGGATTCATATACCCAATATCTGATAGTCAGTGGGTCTCTCCACTGGTTATAGTTCCAAATAAAAATGGTAAATGGCGAGTCTGCATAGACTATAGAGAATTGAATAAGGCCACTAAAAAATACCATTTCCCATTGCCATTTATCGACCAGGTATTGGACAATCTAGCAGGAAACAACTACTTCTCATTTCTTGATGGCTTTAGTGAATATAACCAAATCCAAGTAGCCCCTAAAGATCAAGACAAAACTACCTTTACCTGTCCTTGGGGTACATATGCATATATGGTCTTACCATTTGGACTATGCAATGCACCTGCGACATTTCAAAGAGTGGTACTTACAATATTTGCAAATTTCACCACTTCATGTGTAGAAATCTATATGGATGACTTTACAATCCATGCTAAAACATATGATGAAGCATTACAAAACCTAGAAAAAAATTTACAATGCTACAAAGATCATAGGTTATCACTCAATCATGAGAAAAGTTCCATTATGATGACAGAGGGAATTGTTCTAGGACATCACATCTCAAAAGAGGAGATAAAGGTTGATCCCAAGAAAGTTGAGATCATACAGAACATTGAAATCCCAAAGAACCAAACTAGAGTAAGAATTTTTCTTGGACATGCAAGGTATTACAAAAGCTTTATAGAAGGATTTAGTAAAATATCATCACCGCTATTCACCCTAATCAAAAAAGAAGAATTTGTATGGACAGAGGATTGTCAGAAATCCTTTGAAACAATTAAGATAGCTCTAACAACTTCACCCATTATCAAAGGACCAATTTGGGGAGATCCTTTTCACATACATGCAGATGCATCTAATTTGGCCATTGGTGCAGTTTTAGGACAAAAAGATGAAAACGATGCCATGCATGTGATTTACTATGTTAACAAAAACTTATATCCTGCTGAAAGAAACTACACAACAACAGAGAAGGAATTTTTAGCTGTGGTATATGCAATAAATAAATTTAGACATTATATTACAAGCTATAAAATCTACGTACATACAGACCATGTTGGAATCAGATATCTAATGAATAAGGCAGTGGTAGGTGGACGCATTATTAGATGGTTACTTTTATTGCATGAATTTGATGTAACTATTATTGATAAGCCTAGAAAGGACAATGTTGTTGCTGAATTTCTTTCCAGAATTGTTTTACAGGATAATCAAGAACCAGTGGATGATGCATTTCCATATGAACACTTATTTGCTATATCAGTTCATCCACCATGGTTTGTTGATTTGGAAAATTACCTTGTTATAGGAAAATGTCTGAGTCAATTTAGTAAAAAGCAAAAAAAGAGGTTAATCCGTGAAAGTTCCAGATTTCAATGGATTAATGGTCTTCTATTTAAATTATGTCCTAACCATGTTTTATGCAGATGTGTAACAAAATTGGAATTTTATGATGTAGTGCATGCTTGCCATCACGAACCTGAAGGAGGACACTTTTCAGTTGTAAGAACAGTTCACAAAATCTTAGGGGCTGGCTACTTTTGGCCAACAATGACAAAAGATGCAACATTCTTTGTTAGACACTGTGATGAGTGCCAAAGAATGGGGAAGCCTACAACAACCATGGAGATGCCAATGCAGCCACAAATAGCCCTTGAACCATTTGAAAAGTGGGGCATCAACTTTGTGGGACCAATAGATCCACCTTCTAGGGGTCAAAGATATATCCTTGTTTGTACCAATTATGCAACAAAATGGGCTGAGGTGCAGGCACTACTAGCAACAAAAGAAGATAAAGTTGCAAACTTTTTGTACAAGAAAATTCTCCAATGGTTTGGTGCACCCAGAGAAATTGTTTCAGATTAGGGACCACAATTTGTGTCAGCAATGATGGAAGCATTTTTATAGAGGTACCAAATAACTCACAGAAAATCTTCGCCTTATCACCCACAGGCAAATGGACAAGTAGAGGTCACAAATAGAGAATTGGAGAATATTCTAACAAAAATAGTTTCTTTGAAGAAAACAAATTGGGTAGATAGGCTAGATGAAGCAGTCTGGGCCTATAACACCATGTGAAAAACAATGACTGGGTTCTCTCGATATGAACTTGTGTATGGAAAGAAACTAGTCATGCCAATTGAATTTGAGTTGAAAACATTGAAGACAGCAGTAGAAGTTGGAATTAACCTGCCAGAAGCAAAAAAAAGTAGAATTTTGCAGCTTAATAAACTTGATGAAATGAGAATGGAGGCACTTCAACATACAAAAGTGATTCAAAATCAAAGGAATGGCACGATAAACATATTGTGTCCAAATAGTTCAGAGAGGGAGATTGGGTGCTATTATTTGACTCCATATTTGAAGAGTTTAAAGGAAAGTTCCATACTAGATGGATGGGACCTTATGAGATACAACAAGTGTTCAAGAATGGAGTTGTCTAGTTATTTATGATTGATGGGGAGAAAAGAGTCATGTTAGTTAATGGTCATTGACTGAAAACTTACCATAAGCAAGCAGCAAAGGAGGAATTTCTGGATGAAGTGCAACACAAAATTGAACATTTTCTCATGGAAGATATCTCTTCCATGAGAGAAGATCTTTGAACCTTTGAAGAAGGTACAAATAAACAAGGTAAATTGAAAACCAACAATTGGTAGTTTACCTTGAGAAAAATGGAAGTAAATTGAAAACCAGCAAATGGCAGTTTACTTTCAAGAAAATATATATATATATATATATATAAAATAAAAATAAAATTGATGACTAAAAACTAGAAATGGCAATCTATCTAAGTTAACTTTTGCAAGCTCCTAAAGGCTCCTAAAGATCTTGAAGACTGAAGACTCTGAAGAATCCGTCTATGCTCAAAAGCTCTTGAAGACTCCTGAAATTCAAAGCTCCTGAGAGCTTCTGAAGACTCCTGATGAACTCCTAAAGGCTCCTAAAGAACTCAAAGGCTCGAAATAAATTAAGGTGCACATTTAATGAGAATATTGTTTTAAAATAATTTTCTAAATTAGTTAGACTAATTTAAAATAGGTAAATATTTATGAATCTAGACATCTTCGCCACAATGTTAATTAAATGATAATAATAAGTCCACTTTTAATCATTTCAAAAAGTGGCAGATTGTCAGAATAAGGAATGATGTGACATGGATGATGTCAATCAAGGACAATGGATCTCTTCATGATTCGGTTGTCTTTTCAAAAATCCTCCCAAGTACATGATGACATGTGTAATGAATGTTGCCAACCTTACGAATTGAATTGCAAGTTTCAAGTTTTGGCGTGCGAATCGTCCAAAGCAGTAAGGAATTAAATACAGGCTATTAATGGCATGTTATGTCATTTTCAAAATTGGCTGCTCCCAAATCAAGAAAAAAATTATTCCACACCTTTTTGGTAAGTAATTCAGACTGCCAGTTGAAGTCCGCCAGTGAAGTCCACCATTTTTTACAGAGAAAGATGGGGAATAAGAGAAATTTTGAACCAAAGAACTTCAATCTTGATTCAAAGACCAGAAGATTGTTTGAAGAAGCTGGGTGGCTAAATTTTGTGATGCAGTATGAAGGCTTCCAACTAGAAATGGTTAGAGAATTTGTGACAAATTTCAACATAAATGTCACCAGGGTGAGGGGAGAAGTAATAGAAGTCACACTAGAAATTATAAGTGAAATTTTTGGAATTCCGAATGAAGGAAAATCGGTTAACAAAGGCCAAGTTAAGTTTGAGAAATTGGTGGTTGCATTTCACCAAGAGCCGGAAAGAAAGCCAAAGATACAAATGCACAAAGGAGACCAGCGTGGCATAGCTCATAATAGTTTGGACGAGCCATGGAGGACTACTATGACTTGGCTTATGAAGTTCTTCACCTGTGATGGGCAATATGGTACAATACTGGGTCCAAGAACGCAACTTTTAATACATTTAAGGTATGGTCAGACAAAACCTTTAGCTAGGATAAATTTCCCTGCATTCTTATTTTAGCAAGTTTCTTCCATGATTTTGAGAGTAAAAGCTAGGGGGGAATCTTCTATTAAATTCTAGGGGTTGATACATTTGATAATTAAATACCATTTCTTAAAGAAAGAAACTGGGAAGCAGGGATGGTTAGAATTTTTGTCCACGCCTATAGGAAAGCAAAAAGGGAGACCCACAAGGGGACCCTCAACCAAAAAGACAAAATGGAGGAAGGAGAATCTTCCAAGAAAAGGGGAAAAAGAAAATTTCCAAAGACATCTAGGGTAATCCGTACTAGGTCAAGAACAAGGAGACAAGAAGTCCAAGAGGAAAACCCTAGACCTACTGAAACTGTAGTGTCCACTCCTAAAGAGGCACCTATAAGTCAAACCCCTATTTTCAAAAGCCCTGTTAAATCCCCTGAACATGAAGATACATGTACCCCTGTACAATCTCCTGAAAGACCTCAAAGTCCCCCTGAAAACCCAATGCCGACTCCTGAAGATAACCCTATTTTTGAAGTCTACGACTCTACTGAAGAGTCTGGCGCACAATCTAAAGAGCAAGAGGCGTCTGAAGAATTTGAACAAGAAGAGACTGTGAAATCCCCTATACCTTCCCCACAACATGAGAAGAGAAAAGGGAAAGAACCTTTAATTGAAGAAGAGGGACCCTAAGAAGAATTAGAAACTGAAGAATTGTTGAGAACAATGAAAATGTCCTGTTTAGAGGCTGAATTAGAACAGGAAAGAAGAAATGTGCAATTCATTGAAGAAAAATTAAGAAGAAAAGAAGAATAATTGCAACAATTATTCTACAAGAATCAAGCAATGGAAAGGCGAGTTGAGCAAAATGAGGCAAGGATTAGAGAATAGTTAAGTAAAATAGAGGATGCCCTGCAACAAGCCAATGTGCAAGCATTAGTAAGTGCTGAAAAATTTTCAAAATTAAAGGGAGAGTTGCAACGGAAAGAAGAGGAATTAAAACAACAATCCATGCGGTTCTATGCACAAGAAGCCTCTACTTCCTTCACTCCTCCACGTAGGCTTGCATTACCTTCCATAATTCCTCATATTCCTTCCACTCCTCCTATGCAACCAACTCCAGTTCAGCCTCGATACCATTCTTTGACATTTTTCAAATATAAGGAAGAAAACAAAGTATTACAAGAGCAGATACAAAATTTAGAAAAATAAAAGAATGAGATTGAGAGAAGACTTGAATGGGTGGTAGAAATCAATTTCCCCATGCTTTCCATGAGAAGACCAACTATAACATATTCTTTGTTTCTTAGAGAAAAGTTTTAGAATGGAAAATAAATCAGTTAATTCTAGGTAGGAGTCTAGGTTACAATGAAGATCGTGATTTCCTTAAAATTACTTTAACAGTCACCCTGACATTCAAAATCTAATGTGTGAGTTTTACCAACATGGGTTTTTAATGGGGGATAATGATGACACAATGTTGAATATATATGTTGGTTAGCTCCAGATTAGGTCATTTGTTTCTTTAATGCAAAACCAGATGGATTGGTCAAATAGAATGAATAAGTACAAAGAAGCTCAAAGAAAATATGGATTGCCAATGAGACTTGAAAAGCCACATGTTGAATTATATATCAAGGATGTAAGATCAATTGTTAGGTTAAATGATGTTAATCCCCTCTATGTCTCAAATCTGTTTGATAGCATTGCATCATTCCAGAATGTGGAAGCGACACTCCTAGCATTAGGTGCACTATGGTCCTGTGAAGAAAGGTATCAGCTTATTCCAGAATTAGTCAAGAGAAGGGAGCCAATTAGTCTGAATAATATCATTTGGAGTTTAGTCAAAGTCAGACATGTCATCACTCTAATCCAACAGCAGAAAGAATTTTGGATAGGCATGAGATTCAGAATGCCAATTATTATAATTCCAGCACCAAAGCTAAAGGAAATGAAAAATGTACCAGCTCCAGTAATAAGGATGTGGTTTGAGAACTTAAGAGGAAACTATGGCTATGCAATTAATACCAGATTGTTGAAATAGTACAGAGAGGGTGTTTTTGACTGCTACATCTGGATGGAGGCACTAAACAAAGAAAGAGAGAACACCATAATTCTAGATGATGAACCATGAGGACATGGTCCAAAGCAAGTTGGGGAGAAAATGTGGGAGATTAAAATACTTTCATTTAAGGCTTTTTATGTTTAAAAAGACTTGTTTTTATTGTTAATTAACATAACTGGCAATAGACAATAGATTAACATATTTGCTTATTTTACTTTATGTTTAACTAAATTAGCAGATATTTTGGAAGTAATAGCTTATGTTAAATGTGTTGCTTTGTGATGACTTTGGATGAGATGATTATGTTGCATTAATCTTTATTGCCATGATTTTTTGTCCTTTTCATAAGGGTTTTTAATAGGGTATCTTAAAGATTGATGAGACAGTTAAACTCTCTATCTAATCATAAGGAATGACTACGCCATAGATAGGCTCTGCTGGATGATGAGTCACTCAAAGTTTGAAATCAAATTTTTCATAGTTGGTTGAGGAAATTTTACTTCCAGCGCCAATCTGGCATAGTTCTAGCATAGTCCTCCATATTCAACTTCAATTCTATTTTTAGTTTCATTTTGTAATTTGTAGATGGTCGCCTTAAGTTTTGGCAGTTAACACCATGTTAGAAGCTAATAGGGATATTTTATAAATATCCACATTTCGGTCTTAGTTAGGAGTTAGATAATTTGCAATTAGAATTTTCTGTAATCACAAGAAATACTTTGTTCTGCGTTCTACTTTTGATCAATGAGAAAGGAAGCTAGAAGTTAATTAATTCACTGTGTTGAAGGATCTTACCTGAGGAAGAGTAGGGCCCGCTCAACCTTTGGAACGATCTTATGGTATTTTTTTAAGTGTTGTTATTTTCTGATATTAAAATCTGTAGTAGAAATTGATTTTGGATTGTTCAATCGTTAAAATCATCTTCTATCTTAGTAAATGTTAAGATCAGATAATATGTTTGCAATTGCATTTTGAAGTTTCAGTTATTATGGTTAAGATCAAATCATTTGAATGTTTAGATTTTTTTATGAGAAATGATAAATTGAACCATTAGAATTGTTGAACAAGTTTATTTTATAAATTAGGTTTAGATATTGTCTAAATCAATTAGAATTAACGTTTGTTTGTTAGGATTCATAAAAGTAATGTTAGGAATTTATGGAAAGATGGAATTGAATTTTGTTCAGAATCTGTTCATGGAGATTAGTCTTTATGGTTTTTAGAGTAATCGTCATTTTCCTGCAATTCATTTCTTCTTTTAAATTAGCATTTACTTTCCAGCAATTAAATTATGGATTTCTTTTAAAGCAAAATAGAATTAATTTGGAATTCGACATTTTAGATTAAGGATTAAAGTAATCATTAATTTTCTTCATGAATTGGTCTAAATCGAAGTCAATAAAGTCAAAATTAAGTCAGTAGAATTTTAAATTAGAAATTAAAGTAGATTTAATCTTAGGAATCAGTAGCTACAGTTTAGCTCCTGAAAGCTCCTGAAGAGCCCCCAAGAGCTCCTGAAAGCTCCTGAAGTAGGAAAAATGATACCTAAAGTCATTGTTTATAGTGCAAACCCCCCAAAAAGAATCTGTGACAATTATCCTTATCGCATATTGCTCTGAGACACACCCAGTTCGATAAAAGAATTCATTACATGATGCAAGTTGTGACATCAACGACCTTGCCCATCAATTGTAAGCCGCAAAAAAGCTTCTTTCTATCTTTTTTGTGTACTATAACTTTGAGTTTCACTCTTGGGACTCAAAATAAAGCATATAATTTCATATTTCAAGTAATTTCAAAGCATTTTCAAACTGATACTACTGTGTAAGCACCTTTTTATCAATAAAAATCAATCTTTTCCTTCTCAATATGTTATTTTGTTGTGTGTAAACAAGTGATTAACATATTATCTTGTGATTTATTTGCAAATCCTTTATTATGAGTCTCATATCTAAGCACCTACAAGCAAAAGAAACTCATATTTAGTGTAGGTTATAGGTTGTGTTGTTGGTTTAAAAATTCATTACGTGTAAAAACATTTTCTTTTCCTCTTAATCTATGAAATTTAAACCTCCCTATCAAACACTGATGCATTAATGTGTGTAAACATTTGATTTGTGTGAACCTAGCTGAGTTATTGGTCTTTTGTGTGTCAAAAACAATAGTCTAAGGTATGGGAAAAACATGTTTTTGGTGTATCCCCACATAGCTAGTTTCATTTTTGTGCTATCTTTCTACCTTTTTTCCTTAGTAACAATAGTAGCATAGTTTAGTATAGGCTAATTCCAAGGGGAACCAACCTTCTCTGGAGGTCCTTTTCCATCATAAGTGTACCACATCAAACCTATAAAGGATCTCAAGTTTCACTAGTAAGTCGAGTTCTGCAACTTAGCAAGGGTGCATACTTAGGTGAACAATATTTAGCATACCCTATAGGATTATTTGAGCTATAAAAAATCAAGAAATAAACTCATAATTTTTTATTTTGGTATGTTTACCAGTAGTTTATAAGATTTTTGAAGCATTTACAACATATCTGGTGACTCTAATACTTGGTTTTGAAGAAGAAAGTACATAAACAACATATGAGAAGAGTCAAAACTTGAGGAAGTGAAGCCACTCTTGAATATATACAACTTTCTCCACCTAGGAGAAAATGAAGAACATTGCAAAGGAGCCCAACTTGCTCAAGAAGGGTCCTATCTACACCACCCTCAGGAAGGGTATCTTGTCATATCCTAGTAAATTAGTCACCTTTGGTTCCTATGGCAACACAAAGGAAGCATGGCTTTTTTCCTTTCAATCAAGGCAACCCATTAAATTTGCAACAACATGATGACATTCCCATGGTAGCCTTGAAAATTGAGCCATTTTACACTAGTGATGATCATACTACACCAAATGAGTAAATAAAATATGTGGCTACACTTTGTGCAATCCACCATATCACTAAAGAGAATGTTGCAGTGAGGTTTCTTGCAACATCATTCAAATGCAAGGCACTGTGATGGTTCAGGGGGTTGAGGGTGTTGTAAGTATGAAGGTGTTGTCATTGATGTCAATAGGAAGTCTACTAACTAGTGTTGTCATTAATGTCAACTATACGATGAAGATGTTGAGGATATTAAGAAAATTGTGAAAAAGAGGAAAACAAGTTGTGCATGTATAGTTGAGACCTTGAGGAAGTGTTGTAAGTACACGAAGCTATCTTTTGTTGCAGAGTCTGAAGATGAGTTGGAATGAATTAATGAGCTGAGATGATGTCTCTGGTACTTGGTTTCCAAGTTCTTTTGAGAAAATTTGATAAACAGAGTAAATTGTGTTGTGCAAGTGTTCATAGTGTGATCTGGTATTGTACTCTGCATTTCTTCTATGTTGATGCTATACCTTGTTAGAAACCCAAAATAGATTTTCAAACTAGAATAGACCTTCCACAGGAGAGAAAAATGAAAAAGCAAGAGATTTGCATGAAATGTGCAAATTGATATATTTGAAGTACCATTAATTACAAGAGATAATTTGCTTTATAAAAGCAAAGATGCCTAAACCTAATCTTATCTTGAGCAACAAGATAGCTCAATAAGATAAGGATAAAACCTATAACTTAGGAATTAAATATTCCTAAGTAAACTTATGCTAAAGTGTAATTAATAATTAATTACACCAACACCCCCCCCCCATAAGTGCAACTTAGGGAGAAGCATATTATTATGCAAATATGAGTCTTGGCAACAAGGCCTAATCAGGTACTCATGTACATATGTAAAGAGAGAGAAAACCCAGTGGGAAAGACCCCCCCTCAGAGAGATGAACTGTTGCGAAGAAGCACTAGAATAACTCTGATGAAGCAACACTAGAACCCCAATCCAACAAGCAAGGAAAGATAATTCAATCTACAACTGAAACCAAAAATGGAATCACAAATGTAACAGCAAACTTGATGCCAAGGAACACTGGAAACTCACATACTGGATCAACCCTAGGATCTGTAAGCAACAGTAGATGAAAGGATGAATGGACCCATAATGATGACAAATCTAGAAGTTGTGTCTCTTGAAGCCAATGCCAAACTGAAACTAAAACTGCCCATAAGATGAGTACCATCAAGATTCTGGAACATTAACCATAAAAACATGGCCCTCAAATGAGAAAGATTTGAACCAATGTGGATCAAGAACCATAAAATCCCAACTGAAGTGTGAACCAAAGCAAACCAACGATGTGTCTAGCTAAGCAAGAAAGAAGCTAAGGGAAACAACAGGAAACCAGACAAACTCATGTGAGTTGTCACCAATACAAAGATGGATGCAAGAACCCCCCTTAATGGAACTTTATATCAGTTCATTTATTACAATACCCAATGATTACATAAGGAGATAATGCAAAAATACAGAAACATAGGCAAAAATACAAACCTAACACATGAAACAAAAATGAATGCATGCATAAAATAAGTTACACATTTTTTGGAAATGACCTTAGATCTGTATAGAGGCCGAAACCAGCTTTCCAATGCTGTGAAAATCACAAAAAACAAATAAGCGAGTCAAAAGATATGCGTCCTAGAGTGAAAACAGCAACATCTGACTTCTGAGGCAGAAAAAGACATCAAAAAAGAAAAAACCAAAAAATCAGACCTGCACCATTACGTAGAGCCCAGAAACAGCTTTCTAACGATATCTCATTTGCAAAAAAATGATGTTGTATGTGAAAGTTATGATCGTTTCCGTGAAAGTGCTCCGCAAATGTCCGATTTGGCCATGTGAATCCCTCAGGGGCTAAAACAATAAGCCCCTCATCGCTTGGGCGGACCAGGGGGCTGAAGTGCATGGTCTGGTGGCAGAGCCCCCAGTCATCCAAACGACTGGGGTGGGGGCTATAACTCTGGTCGGGGGCAGGATCTGGGCGCTTGGTCGCCGATAGAACCTAGCGGCTGGAGCTTAAGCCCGCGGGAGCTGGCAACACAGGTGCTCAATTCTTAATAGAACCTCCGTTGGCCGATTTAAGCCCTCGGGGGCGGATGAGTAGGCCAGCGGAGTTGCAGGCAGAGCCGCCGGTGGCGGCGGTGGCCGCCCGGTGGTGCAATGGCGGTGCTGCAAAAAAGAACTGGCTGTGCAAAAAATCATATGATTTTTTGATTTTTTTATTATTTTTTTGAATTTTTCTCAATTTTTGTGCCTTGGGAATTGTGCCTGGGGGCCATACGGCCCTTGGGCAAAAAAAAATTGCCTCTCCAAATGACTATGTCCAAATCGGACAAATTTTATATGGAAATAGGGGTTTTTGGGCGCTGTGAATCCAACGACAAGGTCCATTTGGGCCCAAAGTGCTCTAAAAATCAGGCGACCCCCAAATCTATCAGAAAAATCACCGAGCTAGAAACCCTCACAGATCTGGCCAATGGTGATGAAAATGAATAAAATAAAAGTCATTTCTGACTTTTTCCAGCACTCTGAATCCAACGGAAAACCTCGATCTGATCCAAGACGCTACATAAAGATGCTCAAGGATTGAAACCCTCGAGGGACTCCGAACGAGCTCTGCAATGAAATCCTCCAAAAAAGCTGAGAAGGGGCTATGAATCGAGGCTCTAATACCATGTTAGAAACCTAGAATAGACCTTCCACAGGAGAGAGAAAAATGAAAAAGCAAGAGCTTTGCATGAAATGTGCAAATTGATATATTCGAAGAACCATTAATTGCAAGAGATAATTTTCTTTATAAAAGAAAAGATGCCTAAACCTAATCTTATCTTGAGCAACAAGATAGCTCAATAAGATAAGGATAAAACCTATAACTTAGGAATTAAATATGCCTAAGTAAACTTATGCTAAAGTGTAATTAATAATTAATTACACCAACATACCTGTGTGGTTCTTACAGGTTATTCAAGGTTGTCAGATGTTATATTTAGAATTTGGGTTTTTGAATCATTGTACAAAGCAAGATAGTTTCACCAATGTGTGAACCAGTCTTTCAGTGATGTTTTTTGTGGCCAAGGAGAAATGTATTTGCTCCACGTTCCTCCATTGTTTGGCTTCAAGTTGTGTGGAATTGGGAAGTTTATAATTCTTGTATATTTTTGTATTCAAGGTTTTACTTGAATTGGTGTAGTACAAAGTGAGTTTCATCTATCAATATGCAAATAAGAGTTGACAGTTGTTCTGAGTTGAAGTGTTTGTATGATGCAAGCTTGGATGAAGTGTTTGTTGAATCTTAAGTAGTTCATGGATTATTCTGGATCATGTTCAATTGAATTATGTTGTTCAAAAAATTTAGATTGATTTGAGGAAGTGTGTACTTAATGTTTATGGTGTTTTGCACGGGTATTGGCCGACCTTGTGTTTGACACTACATGTGAGCTTATGAAAGCATTTTGAGGCATGTTTGGATCTATTTGGGTCCTAATTAAGGATTTATGTAGGTTGCCTTCATTCCAATCCACTGTGGGGATGTTTAGATGTCAAACTATTTTGAATTTGTATGTATAATGGCTAGTTGCTAAAATTGAAGAAGGTTTTTGAGGTTGAGATCAATATAAATATGTATGGTTTTGTTGTGAGACAAGGAATGAAAGAAGTGAGAAGTAAGATAGATGTGAAATTGATGTAAGTGATGTGAATTTGAGAAGACTAGTGTGAATTTCAATGTTAGGGTTCCTAAAAGCAGTGAGCTGAAGGCATCCGAAATCATTCAAGCAAGATTGTGAATGTGTGTGAGAAATTGTGGTGGATTCCTTGTTGCATTGAGAATTATTCTCTATGTAACATTTCTCTTCTATCTTCTTGTATTCTTTTTGTAGCAGTGAGCCCTGGCTATGAGCCTTTTTGGATAGTGTGTCTTGTTCTGGCAGTGAGCCCTTTTGTACTGGTTTTGCAATTACTTATATTGTGGGCTAATCCTCACCATGGTTTTTCCCTCATTGGGTTTTCCACATAAATCTAGTGTTCTCTTTTGTATGGTTTTGTGATTTTAGTTTTTGTTATCAACATTTCATGTTTAATCATATTAACAAAATAAGGGTTTAATGAATGCATGTGGATTTGATTACTATTGAGCATTTTGAAGGTTTAATTTGCTATGACAGATTCACCCCCCCTCTCAGTTGCCTTGTTCATTTCAACAATTGGTATCAGAGTGAGGTTCCTTGGAGAAGATCTTAATCGCTTAAGGTAGATTTGGGATGGCGAACAAGATTTCTTTGGAATGTCCTAGATTTGATGGTGTAAATTATACATTCTAGAAGACAAATATGGAAGGATTTCTAGTAGCTCAAGGATATGAGATTGAAAAGGGTTATCAGACTGTATACACTGCACCTTCAAATGGTCCAAGTACAAATGCAAATTTCAAGGCACATGAGATCAATGTTAAGGAAAGATTTATTATTGTGAATAGTCTTTCAAATATTGAATTATTAAAATTTATGAGTTTGAAGACTAATAAATAAGTTTGGGATAAGCTAGAGAGCATTTTTGAAGGAGATTTGAAGGCCAAACAAGAAAAGTTGCAGAACTTGAAGGAAAAGTTTGAAATGATACAAATGTTTGAGGAAGAAACAATTAAAGGCTACATACAGAGAGTTTATGAGCTGGTAGGTGCTATGAGAGGTCTTGGTGCAATAATTAAAGAATCTAAAGTTGTGAAAAAAGTTATCAGGTCTCTTCCTTATTGTTACAGTGAAAAGGTGTCTACTATTGAGGAAACTGCAAATTTTGATAATTATTCTAGAGATCAGTTGATTGGTACTCTAATTGCATTTGAAATGAGAAAATTGAAGAAAGGTACAAAAGTAGAGACTACTTTCAATGCTAGTAAATCAGAAAAGGTTGAAGATTCAGATGAGGAAGATCTTGATGATTTGGAAGCTAACTTTGTGAGGAAGATGAAAAACGACACTAGTATGTATAAAGGTAAATTTCCTTTCACATATTTTAGCTATGGTGGTATAGGTCATTATGCTTCTAGATGTCCGAAAAGAGTTATAAACAATAAGATTAAGGAGAGAAAAGGAGAGATGAGTAAAAGAGCTTACTATGTTAGAGAAGATGTTGGCATTTCTGATGATCAATCTAATTATGGAGATTTTGATGATAATGAATGTTTTTTTTTTGCTATAAAAGAAGAACCTAGTTCTGCTAGCCCTGTAATTTATGTGAAGGATAGTGTTTTGGAGATGAAGGATAAGGTTGAAGGTACTTTGGTATCTACTTTTCATGTCAAAGAAGATAAGAATTATTGGGTTTTTTATAGTGGTTGCTCTAATCACATGACCAGAGACAAAAGTAAGTTTGTTAAACTTGAAAAATACGATGGAGGATTAGTTAAATTTGGAGATGATTCAGGAGCTAAGATTTGTGGAATAAGTTCAATTAGTTTTGATGGAAAGCATAATACTAACAATGTTTACTATATTAATGGTTTAATACATAACCTTTTGAGTGTTGGAAAAATGTGTAGCAAGTGATATAATCTTGTGTTTAAGGATGAAACATGTGAGATCCTGAAAGGGTCTGAAACTATAATTGCTACTGGTAAGAGAACAAATGGAAAAATTTATCAGCTTAAGTGTGTTGATGGTCATTTCTTTATGTCTTAGATTAATGATAGTTGGTTATGGCACTAGACGATGTGTCACATGAATTTTGATAATTTGGAAACAATTAGTTTAGTTCATGCAGATAGAGATCTACTGAGAATCACAAAACCTATCAATGTTGTTTTTGAGAGTTGTTAATTTGGAAAATAAACAAGGAGTAGCTTTAAAGGAAAGGGACAATCTACTACTAGACTACTGGAATTACTTTATACAAATCTTGGTGGTCCTACAAGGGTGAGAAGTCTACAAGGTGACGAGTACTTGATACAACAAGGATTCAGTAAAGGCACCGCAAATAGTAATCTTTACTTTAAAATTGAGGAAGATAAAATCTTGATAGTAGTACTATATGTGGATGATATTATCTTTGGCGGAAATGAGGATATGTGTAAGAATTTTGCAGAGGAAATGCAAAAAGAGTTTGAAATGTCAATGTTTGGGGAGATGGATTTCTTCCTTGGGTTACAAATCAATCAAACACATAAAGTGATTTTCATTTCACAATCAAAGTATGTCAAAGAGATGTTGAAGAAGTTTGGAATGGATGACTCCAAACTGGTATGTACTCTTATGGTGGATAGTTGTAAATTAAGAAAAGATGATGACTCACCTAAGGCTGATCAGAGCAAGTATAGATCTATGATTGGTGGACTATTGTATTTAACTTCTACTAGACTGGATATCATGCATGCAGTTTGTCTTGTGGCTAGATTTCAAGAAGATACTAAAGAAACACATGTTGCAACAATGAAGAGGATATTTAGATATTTAAGAGGCACTCCAAATTATGCCTTGTAGTATCCTAAGGATACTGAGTTCACATCGAATGCTTATATAGATGCAGATTGGGTTGGTTGTGTTGATGACATGAAAATTACTACTGGTGGTGCATTCTTTCTTGGGTGTAGATTGGTGTCATGGTTGAGCAAGAAACATGATTCAATTTCTTTATCTACTACCGAGGCTAGGTATATTGCAGCAACATCATATTGTACATAGGTTTTGTGGATGAGACAAACATTGGAGGATATCAGAGTTGTGTATGATGAGTCTATATCTATCTTTTGTGACAATACAAGTGCAATTAAAATTTCAAAGAATCCAGTGATACATTCAAGGATAAAGCATATATCCATTAGGTATCACTTTTTGAGAGAGAAGGTTATGGAGAATGAAGTGAAGCTTGAGTATGTAATATTCAACAAAGGATTAGATTGGTGATATATTTACTAAGGCTCTTCCTAAAGATACTTTTGAGTATCTTTGGGAGAAGTTGGGTGTTATTTCCCCTCCTTTCTTGAACTAGATGCATATGGAGATGCATCGGTTTAGTGGATCTTTGGATCTATCTCTTTTTTGGACTGATGTTGGTGGCTACCTCTTAGGCGGAGTAGATAGTATCATTTGTTTTCATTGAGTTTCTAATTTATTTAGGTGTATTCCTAAGGGGGAGTATTCAAATCAAGAATTTTGGTTCAATGTCAAAGGGGGAGATCAATGTAAAATATTCTATCCTTTTCCATTGATGTCAAAGGGGAGAGAGAGAATCATGTGAAAAAGTGCAAGGTATTAAGGGGAGAAAGTTATGTATATTGTCTAATCATTATTTACAAAGGGAGAGAGACTCTTGTAAGGGGGAGAGAGTGTAGGAATGTTGTGTAGACTATCTAATCTAAAAAAGAAAAATTAAAAAAAATAGAGAAAGTGTGTTCAAAGTTGTGTTGTCTTTGGTGGATTTTCACATCTTGTGTTGCCATCAATGACAAAGGGGGAGATTGTTGAAAGTATGAAGGTGTTTTCATTGATGTCAATAAGAAGTCTATTGATTGGTGTTGTCATTAATGTCAACTATATGATGAAGATGTCGAGGATATTGAGAAAATTGTGAAAAAGAGGAAAATAGGTTGTGCATGTATAGTTGAGACCTTGAGGAAGTGTTGTGAGTACATGGAGATATCTTTTGTTGCAGAGTCTGAAGATGATTTGGAATGAAGTAATGAGTTGAGATGATGTCTCTGGTACTTGGTTTCCAAGTTCTTTTATAGTGTGCTTCGCATTTCTTCTATGTTGATGTTATGCCTATGTGGTTCTTACAGGTTATTCAAGGTTGTCAAAGGTTGTTATATTTATAATTTAGGTTTCTGGATCATTTTACATAGTGAGATAGTTTCACCAGTGTGTGAACCAATCTTTCAGTGATGTTTTATGTGGCCCAAGAGAAATGTATTTTCTTTGTGTTTCTTTGTTGTTTGGCTTTAGGTTGTGTGGACTTGGGAAGTTGTTTATAATGCTTGTATATTTTTGTATTCAAGGTTTTACTTGATTTGGTACAGTATAGAGTGAGTTTCATTTATCAGTATGCAAATAAGGGTTACCAGTTGTTCTGAGTTGAAGTGTTTGTATGATGTGAGCTTGGATGAAGTGTTTATTGAATCTTAAGTAGTTCATGGATTATTATGGATCATGTTCAAATGAATTTTGTTGTTCAAAAGTTTTGGATTGATTTGAGGAAGTGTGTACTTAATGTTTATAGTGTTTTGCATGAGTATTGGTTGACCTTGTGTTTGACACTTTATGTGAGATTATGAAAGTGTGTTGAGGCATGCTTAGATCTATTTGGGTCCTAATTAAGGATTTATTTAGGTCACCTCCGTTCCTATCCACCACAAGAATGTTTAGGTGTTGATCTATTTTGAATTTCTATGTATAATGTCTAGTTGTCGACATTGGAGAAGATTTTTGAGGTTGAGATCGATAAAAATATGTATGGTGTTATTGTGAGATGAAGGATGAAAGAAGTGAGAAGTAGGATAGATGCGAAATTGATGTAAGTGAAGTGAATTTGAGCAGAGCAGTGAAAATTTCAATTTTAGGGTTCCTAAAAGCAGTGCTCATTGAAGGCATCTAAAATTATTCAAGCGAGACTGCAAATGTGTGCAAGAAATTTTGGTTGATTCCTTGTTGCATTGAGAAGTATTCTCTATGTAACATTTCTCCTCTATCTTCTTGTATTATTTCTATGGTAGTGGGCTCTAGTTGTGAGCCTTTTTGGACAGAGTGTCATATTTTGGCAGTGAGCCCTTTTGTACTGGTTTTCCAATTACTTATATTGTGAGCTAATCCTCACCGTGGTTTTTCCCTCATTGGATTTTCCATGTAAATTTGGTGTTCTCTTGTGTATGGTGTTGTGATTTCAGTTTTTGTTATCTGCATTTCATTTTTAATTATATTAATAGAATAAGGGTTTAATGAATGTGTATGGATCTAATTATTGTTGATGGTTTTGAAGGTTTAGTTTGCTGCAACTAATTCACCCCCTCTCAGTTGTCTTGTTCATTTCAACAGAGGGTGAACTCAATAAAAAATTCGGATCAGTTGGGAGAAAATCTTTGCAAGTATTTTGAAGATAAATCAAACCATTTGTCTCTAGTTGAACAACTGACTACTATCAAGAGGGCTCCTCATGAGCACATGGAAAATTTTAATCTTCAATTTCAAAGGACTTAGGATAGAATCTCATTGCTGGTAAGACCTTCATCCCAACATGCTTTTCTATATTTTTTAAAGGCTTTTAATAGTGATATTTCAATAATTATACAATCTAATGGGTGCAAACACACTTCCTGATGCATATGAGATGGCTATTAGAGCTTAAAGTAGCCTCATTCAAGCTAGAAAAATTACCCCAAGACCTCCAATACCTATTTTTCCTAAAATGTAGCCAGCTATGCCTATGCAAGTTCCAACAATAGCCCCTATACCAACTGTCTATGTTCAATAAAAAAAAATTTGAATCGAATTTTTTGAGTTGCAAGAGATAAAAGGCCTTCTTCAAAAATTTGGGAATGAGTTGGTTAACCTCAAAAAGCATCAATTCCAAAGCTACAGGCCTTACCAACCTCAAAACCAAGCACAAGGTTAGCCAAATCAAACAAATAGGTTGCCCTATCATGCAAATAACCAAGGCCCAAGGCAACCCCTTAACTCAACACCTTTTCAACCATATAACCCAAATGTGCAAAGCTCATCTAGAGAGCTAGTTCCTATCCAAAACAATCTTGCTCAAGATTATGAGTGGTGTTTCCCTTATAATCACCCCCATAACCAATCTACTTGTTCAAATGGGGTGATTAACCAAGCCTTAATGGTCCAAAATGTGTCTAGATTTTATCCAAATACACCTAATGAAACACCCTTATAATAACAAGAACCTCATCCAAGTGACACTACATTTCTAAATTGGCAAGGAGAGGAGTTTTGTGGAGTTAATCGAGACTATTCCTCTATAGCAACCAACACAAAATGGAAAAAGAGGGTTGTTGAGATGGGACAACAAGAAAATAAGGAGCCTTATCAAGCTCTTAGAGTGAACCAACAGGTTGTTGTCCCATCTACATCTCATGTAGCACATGACTTGCAAAGAAACCAACAAGACACCACCAAACAAAAACTTGGGAATCAATCCCAACCAGCACACTTGTAGGGAGATACTATTGTCATGAAGGCTCATCAAAAGGTAAATATCACTCCTTTTAATATAATTGAGCATATGAAGAAATCAAATGTTAGTATGTCAATGTGGGAATCTTTGTCTATCCCAAGACAAAGGGATTTGTTGCAAGCTGCCTTATCAAATTTGTGTGTCAAATTAACATCCTACTAACCAAGACAAGGTTGTACTTACCAACACATCCCAAAATAGTAGTGGATAGCCAAGAAAATAAATCAAGCCACTTCCTTTCTATGTGTCATTAATCATAGGAGATAGCCTTGTTCATAATTGCATGATCGATTCAAGGGCTAGTAGTTCTGTCATACCTAAGAAAATTGAAAATAAGTTAGGTTTGGGATATCAATCTCTTGCAAAAGGGGTAGTTCAACTTGATGGGACAACCATCAATACTGTAGGAGTTATTAATAATTTGAATATTACCTTGCATGCATGTCCCAACTTTTCCATTCCATAGGATGTTTATGTGATTCACTTGCCACCTTACTTTTCTCTTTGTCTTTCAAGGGATTTCACTACTAAAATAGGTGGCTATCTATCTTCATATTGGTCACATATGTTGTTTAGGAAAAGTTATGGAACCAAAGTAACCATTAAATTTGAGCATGGAAAAAACTCACATAGAATCATATGTACCTCGTGTTTCCAATGCTAACGTGTTATTTTTTACCATGATGAGCATATTGTTGTCCAAGAACCAAGCACCTAAACTGAGAGTATTCCATACATTCTATTGGATGTGTGGGTGGTTGAAAACATTGAAGTTGACCCAATCAAGAACCTTGAAGAGGTAGGTCTAGGTGTTTACATGATCCATGAACAAGACTCCATCATCCCTAATCTAGAACAGAAGGATGAACAACAACAAAATGAGGTTTGGAAAATGTTTTTTGGCAGTTCAAGAAGTAAGCATGGAGTTGGTGGGGGTGATATGTGTGTATCCCCACAAGGTGAAAAGTATTACTCAACTTTTCATTTTTCTTTTACTTGTACTAATAACACAATTAAGTATGAAGGTCTTATACAGGGTTTAGAATGGGCAAGGAAAAGGAAAATAAGTTTCCCACAAGTGTTTGGTGATACTGAGTTGATTGTGAACCAGGTAAGAGCCTTGCATGTGACCAAAAAGGACTTGCTTAAGTCCTATTAGCATAGGGTATGGGATATGATAGAATAATTTGATGATTTTAATCTATTGTCTATACCTAGAAATCAGAACAAGCATACTGATAGGTTGGCTACTATAGGTGCCTAATTTAATATTCCAAATGACATTAAAAAGGATAAGGTAGAATAGTATGTTAAGGTAGTAGTAAGGCCATCTATTCTCGATAATAATGTACATTGTCAAGTAGTTGAAAGCGATGAATAGGTGCTCAATTTTTTCCTTGAAGAAGTTGAGTTTTCAACTGGAAATAAAGAAAAATTACAAATTATATAGCTAAAAACAAATAAGTTACCAAAGGGTTTGGTCACCTTAGATTCCATTTTTCAGTTCAAATGATTAGCTTAAAAGGGGAAAAAATAGCATGCATTTCAAGCAATAGCACTACAAAGAGGTACAAATTTTCAAAGGTAAGATTCTTAAGATTTGTAAGCTTTGATTTATTCTCAAGAGGATACATAACCTTTTTTTTCACTTTGTCAAGAGTTCCATGGTATTTTTTCTTGGGAATAATATGATTTGAAAGGTTTTGACCCCAAGATTGCCCAACATACCGCTAAGCTTGAACCACATGCAAAACTAGTAAGGAAAAAACAAAGGCCTTTGAATCCAAAACTTGAGCCACTCATGAAAAAGGAACTTGTGGACACCAATTTTGGTATCCAAGGGTTCTCTAACTCTTCTAGGGTTTTTCACCTAAAAGGAGAGAAATGGACCCAAAATGCATAATATATACACTCAAAATCAATGTAAGGATGGATGAAATATGCCTACATACAATGTTTAAATGCAATAAACAAAAAAAGAAGGATGATTATTAATGCAAAACTAATGAAATGCAAGTTGTTTGAAAACATAGTGATGTATGCAAAAACACCTAAGAATGACAGTAAATGATAATAGAATTAAACAATACTGGAGAGGTGCACTTGGAATCTGAAGTTTGCTGCAGAGAAGCTTTGGAATCCTACAGAGTTGACTAGGAAAGCTTACTGGGAGAATTGTGCCAAGTTGGGCGACTTAGTCCAGTTTCGGGGAAATTCTGTCAGAACAAGAATCTGCCAAATGGGTACTCAGAAATGAAGAAATCACTTTTCAAGCCTGGAAGTGGGACTAATTCACCACAGATAGCAACTTAGTCCACTTAGGAATCTCGAGAAATTCGAGACAGGATTTTGTAGCTTTTGGTTTGTACTTCTCTTATTGACAGGTGTCTAGTTCAGAAACTGCAAAAAATAGGCTAAAAGAGCTCTCCAAGCTTCAATTAGGGCTTTGTTGACTTAAATGACTTTGATGGATTTTTTACCACTTTTTGACACCAAAATATTTGAAAATTTTGCATAAAAGACCTGCAAACACACATGCAAAGATCAGAAAAAGGGTTAAGGGTTAGAGAATAGGGGTTTTCCTTGGTCAATCCCCGATTTGGTAATCAAACCCTATAAAATGAAATTAAATGAAGAGATAATGATGAATAGACAACATACAATGCCACAAACTCACCAAACCCTTGATATTGAAATTTGAAGATATGCAATGAAGTGCTCCAATGGATGCTTGAAAGTGCTTAAAGTGCTTGAGAAATATTAAGTAAATGGATGAATGGCTTGACTAATGAAATAGGTGCTTGAAAATGAATTGGGTGAAAATGAGAGAAAAATCCTTTATTTATACTTGCTTTTCTAATATTTCTCGAAAATAACACATCACAAGCCAACTTCAAGGATAAGAGAATAAAATCCCACTGGAAAATTGAAATTATTTTTATTTTTATGCCCAGTGGGACTAAGTCACCCCAAGTGGTGACTTGCTCCCACAAGGGCAATTTTACTGGGTGTCGAGGATTGATGTCATGTCCCTGAAATTGTAAAGATAAATTTGAGGATACTGAAAAAAACAAATAACCAAACCGGATAAATATCAAAATACAAATACAAGTACTTGCCATTCAAACATCACTATTATATTATAATTATCAAGATAACTTTATAATTATAATTATTAGAATGCCAAATATTATCAAGAAACTAATCTTTCACAAACTAAACAACAAGAGATATCACTATAATTATAATTATCATTAAAAATATTAATCATATTGTAAACGTTATAAAATAAATAACCATTAAAAATAAAAAGTATAAATTTAATATTATTATAATCCTAATTATTATATATATTTGAATATGTTACAATAAAATCAAAATATAATAAACAAGAAACATTTAAAATGTATAAAGTATAAAGTATGCTAACAACTACAAACATAAGGTAGTGATTAAGTCATGAAGGAAGGCAGCGATCAAAACAAGAAGGCATGACCCTCCACCTTGAAAAGGCATCTCCTCTCCAAAGTGGAAGATATAAGATAAGGTAAGATAGGGGGAAAGGAGGAGAATAATATAAGAATATTACAATTAGCCAAAACATTAAAACCCAGTCTGTAATAATTATCTGAGATCATCGATGGAAGTAAAGAAAAGGAAACAAGACAAAGAAAATAAGTAAAATAAAGAACATACAAGTAGATTGATTAGAAAACTGGGAAGATAAAAGGAAAGGGTAAGTAATATGTTACGTTTTAGAGTGTATTAAATAATCTAGTTACTCTATCATTTCAAATTATATTATATAATTAGTTTCTCTATAGTTCTGAGTATATTAAATAATATAATTACTTCATAGTTTCATATTGTAATAAATAATATAATTACTCTATAGTACTAGATTATATATATATATAATACACATATTCAGGTCAAGATGGGTATTCTAAAGATAATTGATTATATATATATATATATATATATATATTTGAGAAACATATACACATAAATTATGATACTTGCAGCAATCATAAAGCCTTATAAGTAATGATGACTATTTAATATAAAATTAGAATTGTCCTCATCCTATGATCAATCTTGTATAAGGTTGAAGAAGGCGAGTAAGGAATCAAAAAATGTGGAGAGATACATCAACTCAGGTGATGTACTTAGTTAGCACTAATATTTAGCATATTTTGAATATAAGAAATAGATATTGTTAATTTGATTATTGATATAATGCTTTATTTAATCTTATCATAATGAGAATTACTCTAGGAAATGATGAACTTAAAGAATCATTGATAATTGAAGATCTATATTTGATTATAGGCCTGGAATAAATCTTGGATGAATGCAAATATATATGATTGTGTAAAGATTTTATGCTATGTGCTTGTAAACCTATTA
>VDFB02102463.1:0-13838 GCA_007258455.2 Sequoia sempervirens | reverse complement strand
CCAAAAAGAAACTCTTCCCCATGAAAATGACTCTTCTCTTTTTCCTCAATCTTTTTCTCTGACAATCAATTTACAACAATCAAATCACAAATTTCTAACTCATAGTTATCCCAAAAAAATATTTTTTCCCTCAACAACCAAAGTTATTTTCCAACCACATGCATTTAAATAAAATAAAATAATTTACTAATTGCAACCAATTTAAATACTCTTATTAATTTAATTACCATTTATTTCTAATAATATAAATTACTCAACAACATAGCTAAATTAAGTTAATTAATTTATTTATTCTAAAGCCTCCACCACAATGATTGTATTAATTAAATATTTAAATCAAATACACATTTAATCTACCAAATTAAACTTGCACACTAATAAAATACCTAGAACAACAATAATGCCATGCGAAAGACCAAACCTTAACCCCATGACACAATCAGCATCGGGTAAAGGTATGACCCAGGTAGCCCTGCTACTATCTCCCAATATTACTCCATGAGTAGTGGATATGCTCAAACCCTTCGCGGAAACCAGGAAGCTAATGTCCCCAGACCAGCAATCCCGCAAACAAGCAAAATGTCGCATACGTATACAAATAGTAATTCATCCACACCGAAGAGAATTCATGGAATCATAGGGCACCTGCAAGCTTGAAAGTGATGCACACCGCTCTCATTCAATACAATGTCACATCAACTAACGTAGATATTATATCACCAAACTACCATACATATATACCAAATGTCATCACAACTAAGCATCTATGCAAACATAAAGCATATTAAACATAATCACCATGCATATATGTGGCATCACATCAATATAGTCTATCATCGCTCTACTGTCAGTGATAGAATAATAATAACATAAAATAAAGTCTAACAAAGTACTAGAGCTATCAAGAAAACATAACAAATCGGAGGGGTGTCACATCCTCCCCCCTAGGATTAGGCTTACTCCTGGAAGCCTGCGAACAAGTAAGGGTAGAGCTCCCTCATTCAGGTAGCATCCTCCCATGTAGTAGAAGTGTCATCTCTAGGATCCCACTGGACCCTCACCTGCTCAATAACTCGACCCCTGAGGGCGAGTCTCCTATGTTGGGTAATGGCCACGAGCTCCAAAGCTAGCTGCATGTCCTCTACTTGTAAAGCAGTCCAATCAAGGATATGAGAAATGTCTGGATGATAAGGTCTAAGTACAAAAACATGGAACACATCGTGGATACGCGAGAGACTGGATGGTAAAGAAAGGCGGTAAGCAACTAGCTCAATCTTCTTTAGAATCTCAAAAGACCTGAAAAAATGATGTGGGAGCTTAGAACCCTTTCCATAATGGATCAGACTCTTCCTCGGTCACACTCGCAAGAAAACTCGGTCACCTACAAAAAACTAGCGATCCACATGGTGTGCATCTGCGTACTTCTTCTATCTATCCTGAGCAGCTACTAAATGTTCTCTGATCCGAACCACCTGCTGCTCCATATCCTGTAACATATCTGGACCAAATAGAATCCTGTCTTCCAACCTATCCCAACTCAATGGAGTTCTACACGACCATCCATATAAAGCCTGAAAAGGTGCCATGCCAATAGAACTCTGAAACCCGTTGTTATAAGCAAACTCTACAAGATAGAGATAATCCTCCCATCATGTCTGCTGGTCCATGACTTACATGCAAAGCATATCTTCAAGAATATGATTGAGCCTCTCAGTTTGTCCATCCATCTCTAGGTGATATGCTGAACTGAAGTTCAACTGTGTCCCCATAGCATGTTGTAATGATGTCCAAAGAGCTAAAGTAAACACAGGATCCCTATTAGAAATGATCTGACGTGGAATACCATGCAACCTCACAATGTCCTCCATGAACACTCTAGCAATTGACAAAGCGTTATAGGAGGAACGGATAGGTGAGAAGTGTGCCACCTTCATCAACCTATCTACCGTCACCATAATCGCATCGTGTCGTCGTGAAGAGTTGGGTAAACCAACAATAAAATCCAATGAAATGATGTCCCATTTCCACTCAGGAACCAAATGAGGCTATAGAAGGCTAGCCAGATGTTGGTGTTCAGCCTTAACTCGCTAACACTCCAAACATCGTGATACATAATCGGCTATATCCTGCTTCATACCTGCCCAGAAATAAAGCAGTCACATATCGACATACATCTTCTTCACTCCAGGGTGAGCTGAGTAAGGTGCTCGATGTGTCTCTGTCAAAATCAAGGTACGAAGCCCTTTCGAAGATGGAACAAATATACGTCCCATGTATCTCAATTTCCCATTTGTCTCCAAAGAATATCCTAAGTACCTACCATCCAAAGTCCTGCCTGACTCAATTTCAGACCTTACGTCTTGATACTACTTATCTATAGGAAGTGCGGTAAGAATCCGACTCCTCAAATCCACAGTAAGAGTCATCTCAGACAGTTCGTGCCTCCATTGACTAAGAGCATTGGCCACTACATTCTCCTTCCCCTGGATGTAATTCACCTCAAAATCATACTCACAAAGAAACTCCATCCATCTCCTTTGCCTAGCATTAAGGTTAGGTTGTGTAAAGATATACTGTAGACTCCGATGATCACTATGTAACTCAAAATGGTGGCCCAATAGAAAATGTCTCCATCGAGTCAAGGCATGTACTACTACAGCTAACTCAAGATCATGTGTAGGGTAGTTCAACTCATGATCTTTGAGCTTGCGTGACTTTTACGCAATGACTCGTCCATCCTGCATCAATACTGCTCCTAGCCTCTCTAAAGAAGCATCGACACATATAAAAAAGTCTCATGTAGGATCGGGTATTGCAAGGATCATTGTGCTAGTCAACCTCTCCTTCAATGTCTAAGCGTTAGAAATTTGTGATCTGATTGTTACACAGTTGTGGCCCCAACTGGGGTTTTGGCCATGAACAACCACGCCAGTTTTGAGTTCGTTTGTTTTGTTTATAATATGTATAATATATATATATATATTACATGATATATTTAATACATGTTATTTTAATGTGTATGTTATATATTATGTATATATATATTTTTTATATTGGAAAATTGGTATTGTAATTAACTTTAAGTGAATTTGGTAAAAGTGCAATTTTTTAATTAAATAATATATTTATATGTATATATATAATTATATTTGATTATATATATATATTAAATATATTTATTTAATGTCTGAATTTTTACAATAAATGGAACTTACTAGCATGATTAATTAATTAAATGATTTAATTGTTTTATTGGGAATTTGAGTTAATTTAATGAGTGCTTGCGAAAACTAAAAGACAAACAATTAGTTTCCTTCACTGTTGATTTGTAAGTTGGGGTTACATTTAAATGGTGCATTCTTTTATGCGAAATTGATTGTAATGGATTTAGGAAAATCGAATGATAGCATTTCTTTAATTGCTTGAAGATGTATTTATTAAGCACGTGTTTCTGTAATTGTAAATTGGGGGGAGTACTTGTTTTTATGAGAATCTAAGTCTTTTAGAGTTGTGAATTGTAATAAGGGGTTGTAATTTTGGTCACCCTTTGAGTCTTTCTTGGGTAGTGCACATTTGGATTTAGTATTGGACATCTATAGGGATGTGTTACCTTTTGAGGAGTATTGGTTAATGTTGTCAGTTTTTGGTGCATTTTCTACCCTTGGTATGTAGTTTGAGTTAGGTGTTGTCGATAGGGGAGTGGCTTTTAGTGAGGGCCAAGACTCAAAGTGGTCCTAGGACAACTCATGTGGAAGTCAGTATAATCAAGTGGTAATTAAATAATCTATTAGCTTAACACATTTAACAAGATAATTAGCCTCGCTCATTCGCTCAAGGGCTTGTATGAGACTTGAGATGAGTTGGGAAGGCCTGGAATGGCTAGATCGTTATCTTATCTTCTTGAAAGATAACCGATTTTGCACTGGTGTGCATGTGGGGCCGGAATCGTGAAAGGTTACCAGGATAACCCTAGAGGGGGGCTGGGACCTAGGAAGATCTCCTTTGGACAACCAATGCAACCTTTGTGATGACACTCCTCCTATGACAATAGCTGGTTTATTTGCATTATGTTGGTAATTGATTCAGTGGTTTTAGAAGCAATGACTAGGAAATTTTGTTTAATTCACATTTTGGCGTGAATATTTTAAGTATGGCTCAGGGTCTAGAGGTGAGTGTAGGACTCCGCCTCCTTGGTTACCTCTTTAATATTCCCAAAGACGGGTTGGGCCTACCAAAGTACTCAGATGGTTGATGTAAGCATTTTGCGAATTGTGAGTTTCTTCTCGTCAGTGATGCAGCGGTGATCTTCTTGTCTGAGGAGCTCTGTGGTTCTTTTGGTGCTGTTCATCTCTTTTCATTATATAACTGCAGGATCATTATGTATAATTGTAATAATTTCATTTGCAAAATGAGGTGGAACCTTTGGTATTTTTTTTAAATTGTAATGTTATTTATGATCTTATTCATTATTGGATTTAATGGTGTATTGGATGTTATGTAGTGTTGTATCTATGGAAATATGTTCAATACATTTCTATGTGTTAGATTTATCTTGCAATGGTTTAATAATTTGTTGTATGTTGTATCTTGAGTTTAATATTCATATGCTATAAGTGGTTGGGTTTAAATTTATAAGTAATGGGTTTACATGTAGATGCGTTGTGTAGCCTAGAGGATGTATGTGGTTAGAGTAGGATACTTTACTTATCTTCTTATACTTTTTTTAAAAAAAAATTGGTTGGGCTTCCGCAATGTTGCATCGTCCCCTAGGTTGCGAGATGGGGTTTTACAATACCCAAAACAATCTGCAACCACCACAACCAACCCCACCCTCTTTAAATACCTTTACCTAACCCACCTAGTGCTCCTTTCTTTCCCTCACACACAAAGAGGTATGATCTTGGGGTAAGTGCACCAAGATGGTTCCCAAAAAGGGGGCTTGAGTGGCCACTTTTTTTTTGAAATAAGGAAATGTTGACCTTGGATGTGAAATTGAGGATAGTTACACTCAAAATTTTGAGATGGAACGAAAACAAGGATCAAAGTGCTCCGAGTCTACTTTCTAAACTACTAATTTATTTTGAAAATGGTTGACATTAAGGGGTTCAAAAGAGGGATTTACACAAATTGGTACTGTTTTTGTCAGAAAAACATAACATAGCAACTCTTGTATGACTTGAGCGTGGTGAACTTTTTTTTAGTATTTTTAAAATCGCTATGGTCAAAAGTTAGCTAACAACATCTAGTTAATGCACAATTTTTCTGATAATTTTTTAATGAATATTTGATTTTTTACTAATTTTCTAAGTGGGAACTTCTTGAAAAGTAGAATTTTGGCCGTTCTCCCCCTACAAATTTTTGAAAATAATTGATTTTTAATTTCTTTTTTTTAAAAAAAATTGTAGAATGGAGTCTAGTTTCTAAAAATATAATTTACTTGAAATTGATGAATGCACAATTTCCACGAAAAAACACCAAACACTGCTTTTTAGCAAAAACAAACATACAAACAAAAGAAATTATGGATGAAAGGCTTAACATTGTCAAAAAGTGAAAAAAATTACATCGTTGGATACCTAAGAGAGAACCTAAAATTACCCATGTGTTCGATTTTGTCGATATTGAACTAGATGTAATCTTGATGGTGAGCACGAACTCGATTATGTGAAAAATTGTAGAATTTGCAAAAACACGTCTCTAGCCTTGTTGGGAATGCCCTCCAAGCCTTTGGGTTGGTATCTCAAGGAAAATAATTTCAATTTTTTCTTTTGTTTTTAATGCGAAATAACGCGAGGGCGTTTTCTAATTTTTTTTTCAAAAATTGCGACAAAATTGGCACCCAATTTCATGCACCCGCCCCTTGTTGAACAATTCAATATTATTCCTACAAAGATTTCCCTTTGGGATTTATCACAAAATCACTCAACATACTCATTCTTCAAACAGCCTCTGCTACAACAAAAATTCCAAAAAGTTCCTCTCCAGTACAACTCTAAATAATGTGGAAACCTTGGACATGAAATATATACTTCCCAATATTACTTTCTAATATGGTTTCTTCCCTCCTTAGAGTTGCTATTGTAAAAAACAAAAACAGCCTATGATAATTGAACAATTCAACTAGAGCCATCAAAAAGGACCTCATCATGTAATAGTTTTCCTTAATGTGTAGAAGTGGAGAAACTTCCTTTGCGATTTCATGTTGAAAAATCACAAATAAAACCTGATTCCTTATCCATTCGAGGATTTGAAAATACAACAAAGCAACTGCTCGATGTAATCACTTTGCCTATTACGGTTGGGGTGGCTACTATGCAAACTCCTATTCATGTCATGCCTTATGATCTTTCGTATAATCTTCTTCTAGGAAGACCATGGATTCATGAGATGAATTTGTGTGCCTTGAAACCCTCTCAAGCAATAATGAAATATGTCTATGGGGTCAACAACATTTATCAAGTCTCGAAACATACTCGAGCCTCGAAGTTGCCGGTAAAATTGAAAAAAGGTAACCACAAGTCCTCTCAAAAACATTAATTCCAACATCCTTTAACCTTCAAAATTTAACGAGGAGAATTCCCAGCAACAATTATTTTGTGATGATCGGGATCCTAGAATTCAGCCGCACTTCATTTATGGGCCATGAACGTAGTTAAGATGAGAAACTCGAATAACCAATCCATCACGGAATCTAAAATTCCTAATCAATCTTTCTCAAACATCTATCATCTCATCTCACTTTTGGGAAGAAAATATAAAGATACAAATGTACCTTTGATGAGATATTTCATCAACCTCCTCCTAATCCTGCAAAAGAAACGAAAGGGTTATGAACTCGAAACAATTGGGATATGGCTAAAGAAGGCAGTGGAAAGGCTGAACAAGGAATCTGGGTAATGCACTATAGAACCCGAATACATGTAAGATAAAATCAGATTGCCTATTTTTTCGAAGCATACAAAAAGCTACTCCACTTACTCATCTTTGAACATCAGTCACTGCAGGCTTTATATTAAATCAAAACACAAATCACAATCAAACATATGAATTTCTTTGATATGATCCTTATCACTGCTGTAGTATGCTTATGTTAAGATGAAACCTCTCAAAACAAATATTGAGAGCTTATGAGCACATCCTCTACTACTCCCATGAAATGGGATACTTGTGCTGTGATAATTACCAAGCAAAAATATAATGATATCATTGAAGAACAATATGATTCTGAATTTCTAAATCTAACGCACTCCCTTTAGGAGATACAATTGATGTGCTGATGGACATCGATGATAAAGACAAAGTTATTAAGATTGGGAAGTTCCTTGATGATGAAGAACAAGAGGACACTAAAACTTTACTTCATGATTTTCCTAAAAAATTTGCTTGGGAATATTCTAACATGCCAGGAATTGACCCAAAAATTGTGACACATAACATCGTTCTTGTTGAAAATGATAAACCTGTTTGCAAAAAGATATGAAAAATGCACCCTAACGTAGCCTTGCATGTTAAAGTGAAACTTGAAAAAATCCTTGATGCGGGTTTCATTCGACCTATTGATTATTCTCCTTGGATCTCAAACATTGTCACAATTGCTAAACCCAATAATCGTATTAAGGTATGTATGGATTTTCATGACTTGAATAAAGCTTCTTTAAAAGATGAATTTCCACTTCCTAATATTGACATGATAGTGGATTCAACTACTGGACATGCTTTGTTGTCATTCCAGCTTTTATTTTGATTTCCTCTGGTTATAATCAAATCCTGGAGTTAATCCAAAGATCAACAAAAACAATACAACTATTTCAGAACATTTTTTGGGGTCAAGTGATGTCTTCTTCTCGGATTTAAAGAATGCAGTGGTAATCCGACAATCGGCATATTACTGATCTTCATGATTATATACAAAATCCTTGCATTGCGTGGATGACATCCTTAAGTAAATCCTTAACATCTACAAGACAATGCAAATTTCTTTATTTGAAAACACTGAAGAATACGGTAAAATATAAATATGATTAAATCTAGAAACTGTCTTCGGTGAAGTGGTAAATTTTGGATTTGTCATATCTCATAGAGGTATTTGAGTGCCGGGCAACAAAAAGAAAAATTGACGCCATTACAATAGATGTCAAATTCTTAAGAAATATTTCAATGTAGAATATCGGGGCAGACCAGATTCATGCTTATCCATCAAAGCTTCATTGCATCTTGCCAATCGTGACATTACCCTTCACACATCTCCTAAAAAAGGATGTACCTTCTGATTGGGATGAGGATTGCAAACAGGATTTTGAGAGTTTAAAGGAATTCCTTGCAACTCCACCTATTTTACAGCCCACCCTGCCAAACAAACCATTTATCTTGTACATAGGCACATCAGCCCATGCTCTTGGAGCATTGTTGGCTCAATAAGATGATCATGGAAAAAAACATCCTATTTATTACATTATCTAAACTTAATTGATTATGAAACTCCTCATATTCAAATCACCAGTGTCTTGTTCTTGTATTCACCACTTAGTAAATTATGAAGACATTATTGCCTAAATGCTAAATACGTCGCTAGCTCAAAATTTGATCCCCTTAAGCATCTTGTTGGCCTACAATGATTTAACAACTAAGCCCATAGAGCTCTGATTTAGAGATTGTACATCTAATTTGAATAGATGTATTAATCACCATGAAGGTGCATTTAACTTGTCAACCCAAGGATGTAGAATTGAAATGGGTCAGCATAGTATTTGCACTAGGAATCCCAAAGTAACCACATTCATCCTACAACTAAGAAAGACATAATCCTTAAAGTAAATTACTTGGAAAGAAATAACATAAATGTTGAACATCAACCAACACCTATACTAAGTTGAAGTGCATGACAAAGATGAAAATCTAGGCAAACAAATAGGAAACTACTTTGTCTACTTTGGCTGTAGTGGAATGCCCATAGAGAATGAATTCAAAATTTCCTAGGAATAGATAAAGGCCATATTTTAACTTTTGAATTGTTGAACAAAAATAATAATCTAAAATACAGATGAATGCCTACCATGCGGCCCTCCTTTATTTTCAGAGTATCCCTTAAGAAAATAAACCTCGATGCAACTTATAATCTCTCATTTTATTCATAGAAAAAGCACACAAATAGAGGTGTTAAGAAACTATATTATTTTGAAAACTAAGAATGCAAGTAAGCATCATCGGGATAACTAACCTTTCCGAAGGAGCATCTGAGTCTTATTTATAGGGAGAAAAACTACTAATGAATCACCTAGCAAGGTGGTCAACTCCAATAGATTAGGAGGATGCCACTTTAGGGAAAGAATAAAAAGTGAGAGGTAGTTATGCATGCGTGGAATTTTAAGCAATGTGCTCTTCTTAATGTAGATCTAGCACAATAGCAACTTATTTATTCGCTCAACAAACAATTAAGACTAGTTACAAGGTGGTTATAAATCTTTGATTTAAACTAGGAATCTCCCTCCATTGAGATTCTTCCCTCCATTGACCTTTGAATGATCACCTTGTTGACTTTGATGGCGAGTGGCCAACTGGTGGAATCTTCCACAATTTTGTAGGCTTCTAATTATATCCGCATAACAATATTAGTACGCACAACAATTGCATATTTTTAACTATCTTAAAGTAACCTTCATTAATCCACATGTAAAATTAACATAGATAGTTCATATAGCATGTCAATGTCATTTGAAGGTTACAAAAATAGGTTATTCCCAATGTTTATGGTTTTGAGGAAATATCATAAAAAGGTCAATATCCAAGTATCAAATTCTATGACAACTACAACAAATGGATAATAAAATCTATAAAAAATGAGTCATAAACTCAACTCATCACTCCCCCCAACCTAAGGCTTTGTTGGTCCTCTAGTAGAGGAAGGGTTGTTCTTCTACTTGGTCAATGCCCTAAAGTTTGCAACTGTCAGCTATCCTACATCAGTTCTTACAACTCATGAATTAGGGTCCCAATAGAACCCTTACTATCTATCCAACCTACTCCATCTCTATCTCTCTACAGCTATATCATACTAATAATACCTAAAATTTGGCACATGCCATAATAGGATAGGTGGTTGAAAAGTTAATGGAAGATAGAATTATCCCTTTGTCCTTCCAATCTGTATATATCTATCAACTCTCTTACATGTTGTGGCATAGTTCTGTAGAGAGTGAGGCTCAGCTTTTTTTAATTCATCAGTCAGACTGTTCCACCTCTATGCCAAATATCCCTTTACAAATTCTCCTGTGGTTTTTGCTACCTCCCCATATTCTTTGTAAACTGCTTCTCTCTCAGGCAAGATTCTACTACCATAGCTTGGTCTATAAATAATTTTGTGCCAATCACTGAAAAATGTCCCCTGGATTTCTAGATTCAACCCTAATGGATAGGGGAGTGTTGGATTCTATTTTCCTATATGTCCTAAACTATTGTCCCCAATTAATATCATTCAGTATCCAAGACATAAATTCCCTTAATTGGACATCCCTAACATACAAAAAAGGATTCCAATCATGATATTGGGACACAACATAATTATGTAAATAGAATTCACACAACAAATTCTTCATTTCAGGAGGAGCAATCCGATAAGCATTGAAAAATTCAAGAGGAGTCTCAATGGAAGGATTCAAACCTAAAACAATCCTTGCTAGTTTAAAAGAAAGATGCTTCTCCTTCAAATACAAAGCATAGAACCTTGGAGGATTCTTGCACTATAATATCTAAGGTACTAAGGCTGCCATATTGTCCACCTTTTCCTTTAAAGCAAGAATTTATGCATTCTTATCTTCAATCTCTTCATCTCTCTTTTTAATTTCCTTCTTCAGCCTGTGTTTCTCCTCTTCCCATTCTTCTTCCCTCTTCTGAATCTCATTCCATAAATTCATAGCTACCATGTGCATTGAAGAATCAGAGGGCCTATCTATTCCTACCAAAAAATTTCCTTGCACTGATGCTTGCTCTTCATGTACCACTAGCTACAGGGTTTCTAAATGTTTAGCCAATTCTGGCTGCAGGGGTGCTGACTGTTCTCCCAATTCTAGTTGTAGGGCCTCTTGTTCTTACTCTTGTTGTAGGAACTCTTGCTTCTGCTCTTGCTATAGGAGCTCTTGATTTTCCTCATACTCTTGACTCTCAACTTTTTCAATGATGGTAACAAGGTTTGCCAATGTTACATTTGTTGCTTCCTCAAATATGTTCGTTTCTCCAATGTTCACCTACCCCATTGGGGCCTTTGTGTTCTCTTGTGATGTTTCTCTAGTCCTAGGGCTTTCCTACGGAGGCACACCAAAGGTTGGACCACCTGGTCTTGATTTTCTAGGATGGCTCTCATGTTTTTCTTCGGTGGTAGGAAGAACAGTGTCAACCTTCCATTTCTTAGAGCTTGGCACTTCCTTTCCTGCAATTTTCTTTTTACCTTTACCCTTCCTTATTTTTGCCTCTTTCTTTTGTTCCCTAGTTCGAATTAGGATGCCAAGAGGAACATCATCATCAGAATCTGAAGAGGAACTTTCTTTGTCTGAATGCTTTGCCTCAGAAGAACTGATCTCTATGGTTTGTTAAGCTACAAGAGGGTTTATACTAAGGCCTACACAAGAAGTTGAGGTTCTAGGAGTGGCTTCAACAAAAATCACTCTCCTCATAGCCCTACGAGGTTGAGGAAAAACCCTAGGTTGCAAATGCTTTGGTCTAATTTGATCAATTTTTAAGAATTCTTCCCAAGTCATTTCAGACACATCATGCAGAGATTTTTCAACTAACAATTTGATCAGAAAATGGTGGGAAACTAAATTATCCCTACCTTTTTGGATCTCGACCACCATGATTGAGAGAAGGTGGTATAATACATTTGGCACATTCATTCTTCTCACGTGCCTCATATGATTTAGAAGTTTGAAGTGCACATAATTTAGATTCGACTAACGACGTTTGCAGGTAATGTACTTCACAACATGAAAAAATACTTGCTTCCATGGCTCAGGTAGAGAGGTTCTCTTCACACCTTGCTTATTCACACTCAATGGAGGGTCACCAAGTTCTGTAAATTCAACCCTAGCTGACCTAGCATCTCTAGAAGCAAGGTAAATTTCACCATCGACAGACAACCTTGTAACTTCTGCAATCCTTTCTTCAGTAGCCATTACTTCCAACCCTTTTACCGTGGCCTTTCCTTTAGACAATGTCTAGGGAAATTCCATTGCAATGTCTTCATTAAAACCATTCAGCTTCAGGAAATAATATAACCACCCATAATTTTTGAACTCGGCCCGATAAGGTGCATCCTGCAGTAATATGTCATGAACCATGGGCTAATTTTGAATTAACCCACCTCCCATTGTTCAGTTGCTTGCAATTAAACAATCACTCTACAAGGTTTCCCTTCCTGCAATCTTCGTCTTAAAGCTAAACTTCTCCTTCCTGCAACATTGCTAAATTCCCAACGCCAATGTCGTCTGAATTTTCCTTTTTGGCAACTTAGGATTATGAAAGAGCAATAAAGGCAGTAAAGAAGTAATAAATGAAGGCTATGATAAAGAAAAATGGTGGCGGTTGATATCGCCTCACACATGCGAGCCGTCATCTCACCCAGAATTCAAATTGGCTCAATTTAAACTTTGCTGATGTGAACCAATGTGGACTAACACATGGAAATGGTATTCTCACTTCCCTCCCAACCTAAATTTGAGCATGTATCCTCACATGTGCAATAGTTATGATTATTTGATAAGGTAGGGAATAATTACATGCTATGGATAACATCTAGATTAATTTATAGCAATTAAATGAATTTATAAAGAGATAACAAATTGATGCACATGTACCTAAATGCTTGGAAGATATGTTGCAAAGATTATGGAGAAAGTATTAGTCACCTTTTAAAAAGTTAGTTGAGCAATTAATGAAAATGGAGCAGAATGGAGTGAAGTTATGGTGGAATGATGGAAGAGAGAGAAAGGTGGATATATGGGCAGATGGGTGAATGAATGAAGAAGTGGACTCCCACAAAAGTGGAAGTCTTCATTATGACAAGTGACATGCCTTAGCTAGAAGGAGGGACACTAAGTCCACTTCCTTTGACTACAGGAAGTTTGGCTGTTGCATGCTGAGTGAATTGTTGCAGGAATTCCTCCTTGGAAGTTGGCTTGTGATACAACCTAAGGCGATGATCATTGACAAGAAACTTAAATCTGACTGGGTCAATGGTAGTGAGCTAAACATCACCATTGGGGAAGACTTCAGTAACCTAGAATATAGTCCTAGCCATTGTGTCTGCAATTTTCTAGCATTTCCTGATACCTTGAGTTGTAAAGCAGTGCCCATTCACCTAGCTAGAATTTCTTGTCCTTAATGAATTTTTCGTACCACTTTATTCTCTGATTCTACATTACCTCTGTGTGATGCAAGGCTTCCTTCCTCATTTCATCTAAAGCATTGAGTTGCATGATTCTATCCCTTTCTACCTTAGAGATATCCATCCCCAAGTCTATTGCAGTCCTAAGAGTCTTATGCTCAAATTCAATGGGCATCATAGTTGTCTTTTTGTACAACAAATCAAAAGGAGTGAAGGCTGTGGTTATCTTCCAGGTTGTTTTATAGGCCCAAACAACTTCTGGCAGCCTATTTTCCCAATCCTTTCTATGGATAGCCATTGTTTTGGTAAAAATGGCTTCAATTTCCCTGTTAGTCACCTCGATTTGGCCATTGGCCTGAGGGTGATAAGGAGTAGACTTCATGTGCCTTATGTTGTACTCATTGACCAGTGTTGTAACAAGGGTTGAAGTGAATTGAGCCCCTTGAGAATTCACTATCTCTCT
>VDFB02102462.1:17949-47678 GCA_007258455.2 Sequoia sempervirens | reverse complement strand
ACATATTTTTGAAATAATATAGATAACTTATTCAAATTTTTATGTCAAGTTGCCTAACTCTGATTTTTCTAAATTTTTTGCCACTTAAGGGTGTTTTTTTTCCATTATGATCCTGCATATACCCTAAATATCATACATATTCACACATTTATCTATGAAAATACTAACATATTAATCATATTTCCATACATCAAAATCTAGTTTAGGTTGGATGAAGGATATAACATATATATAAGTTTAGGAATGTATATGAAATAAATAGCTTGGAATGTCTAAAAAGTATGAACTAAGAAAAAGAAAACTATATATTAATTAGTATCATCATTCCTTCCAACTAGAGAAATTGGTTATCCTTAAGCATTCATTCAATGGCAGAGGTTGTACTATAAAGTGATCTCTTTGAAATTTTCAACTACATCCACTCCTTTTATCCATCTCAAGTAGTAACCCCAACAATATGAAAGCCTTTCCCATTTGACATCTTCTGCCTCTTCTTATTTTGCATGCTTTCCCTTTTCTAATATGGTACTGGATAAAAAAACATGGGTGGATGACAGGTAAGTTCTAACCATTTGAGTCCACTATCTTTGGTAGTTTCTATATATCTTTGAGATCTTTCAAGCATGGCTAAAAAGTTGTATAAGGAGTGTGGTTCCTTCTTTCGCAATTTAGGAGTTAACTCTATCCATCTTTCTTATACAAAATTGAAGGCACTATGGATAAGTCTTGTAGCTAGTTATTGCATCTTTACATAGTCATTTTCTCTAATTTTTTCATTATTTTTTTTACCTACACCTATATTCTTCAAGAGATCTGTCAATTCTTCTACAACTACATTGGGATCATCCTTTTCCTCTTTACAGATATGTAGAGAAATAGATTTTTCTCTTTCAATATAGTCCTATATTATCTCACCCCTTTGTTGTTCATTCCTAAAATAAGACATCAATTCTCCAACCTATGAATCTCCCACAAATATTAACGGGTTCCATTTTGTATCATTTGGTAGAGCAATATTATGCAAGTAAAATTCACATCTAGTTGATCTTGCATCTTTGGTGTAGAAGTAGAGAAAATTTCTAGAAACATAAATTTCTTATTCAATCCAATTGGCAAGCCACTAATTAGCTAACTAAATTGGAAACATAAGTACTTTTCTTGCAAATATAATTCATATACCCTAGCAAGAGGTCTGCATTTATGTATTTGTGCAACTTTATCTACTATTTCCTCAAATTTTCCTATCAATCTCTTCATTCTTGTTTCCTATTTCTCAAGGGCCCTAGTATGGTTAGGTATCATGTCTACTTTTTGGTTCTCCTAATCTTTCCCTTGTTGAGAGAATTCCTTGTTTCTTTTCCACAAATCATACCCATGCCCAAATGTATGTAGTTTCTCCTCTAATTTCATGATTTTTATGTTTCTTTCACTATGCTTTTTTTTATATGTATTCACCAATTTTTCTAGCTAATTTATCCTTTGAAGTGCTTGTGATTCCTTCTTAATAATTATTTCCTCAACAACAAAAAAAATCATCCTTTTCCAAAAATTGACCATCTCGCATGGTATATTCATAGCCCTCACTATTAGGACTTTGTGGGGTTATTTTTCTTGTTTTCTTTGTAAAATTTGCATCCTCTAAATCAGATTTAAAGGTGCTCATAGAATACGATTCTTGTTTGACTAGTGTATGTACATTCCTAAGGAAATCTACCTTTAATTATGAATCTATCTCCAGTGTCACAACATCTTCCTTTTCTTATTTCTTAATTGACCCTCTCATGGGACCTTTCCTCTTTAGGTGGTCTGAATGTCTAAGTTGTGTGGATTTCTTCTGCCTTCTTGTAGGTGTAGAAGAAGATTCATTTTTCCCTTTTAAATATTTTTATGTTTTCTTAGAGGTGGGTGTTTCTTGTTTCTCCCTTATTGTACATTCCTTACTAGGAGATTTAGGATTAATGTCTTACAAATATTTCTCCTTTGGATCCCCTATGCTATGGATAGGTGAAGTAGCATAGGAGCCAGATGTTAATTCCCTTTCTGCAACAACAAGGTCTTGCATATTTTGTTCTTGTCCCCTATTTTCTTCATTAGGTCCCATAAGGATGTCATTAATGTCATGCCTTCCAAGAAAATTCTCCCAAGAAATAATTGGAAACTTATTTCTCAAACTTCTTTTTACCAGTAATGTAACCACAAAAAAAATGTGATAATGTTGTACATTCCTTTTTAGTTTCTACTATGAGCCCTTTCTTTTCAATAGATTGTAAATAAATTTTGGAACATTTACTTTCCTATCATGTTCAAAATGACTAAGAAACTTAAAGTGCATTGTATAAATAAAAGACTACCTACCATCACATGTTAAGTATTTGACTTTATAAGTAGCTACTGATGCCTAGACCTAGGGTATGGATAATTGTTTTATACCTTGGGATGATGAGTCTAGGTTCTCGCCTGGTTGACATAACTCATTCCTGGCAGTGATAACATCTACTCTCACTAGGAATTATTCTCTCTCTCATGGTAGACTTGATACCTAATCTGTTATATCCTTAGAAGAATCCACTCTTAATCCTTACACAATGGCTTCATTATTTTACAAATTTGAAGCAAACTACCATGTCATGGGTTCATTGAACTCTATTAGTTTCAAGAAGTATTCCATCCAACCAAACCATTGGAAGACATAAAATCATAACCTATCATCCAAAAATTGGTTATGTGTTGAAGGCTCCCTCTGAATAATGTCACCACCCATGGTAGTGTTCTACTCTTCTCAATAATGCTTTTTTCTTCATTTTTTTCTCAAATTCTCCTCAATTCTACTTTGTCCTAGTTTAACACCAATTCCATACATAGTTCCAATATACTTTATTTTCTCCAGGTATTTGGTTCTTACCCTTGTCTTCCCTCTTAAGCTTGTAATTTTTCAAAATGGAGAAAACATACTGGTCAAAGATTTAATTGAGAAAAGTTTTTGAAAATAAAGAAAGTACCCCTCTCCCTAACTAATGGTATTAAATGTTCACACTTAATTTAATGGTTTTTGGTGGAGGGTGATAGGTAGTGATGTGGAAATATCAAAATAGATATGAAACATGCAAGAATTAATATATAAACATGCAAGAAAAAAAAAACCTATGTCAAATATGGTAAATTAAGGTACATACGTATAGAAATGTGTTAATTGAAACTTAGCTCATGTGAAATTGTAGAGTATTACTTGTAACAAAATTTGATGTGAATTGAATTAATTGTAAATGCATGGTTCATGGTGGATGATGGTATGGAAATGTTGTGGTATGTACAGATGATGGAAGGTGAAATAAGTTGTATGGTGTGGGCGGGTGCATGAAGTTGGGTACCAATTTTCTGGCTACTTATGAATTAAAAAAAAAAAATGCGCTCGCGTTATAATGTGCACACATTATTTCACATTAAAAACAAAGAAAAATGTGAAATTATTTGCCTTGGAATACAAACCCAAAGGCTTGGAGGGCATTCCCAACAAGACCAGAGATGTGTTTTTGCAAATTCTACAATTTTTCACATAATCGGGTTCGTGCTCACCATCAAGATTGCATCTAGTTCAATATTGAAAAAATAAAAAACATGGCTAATGTTAGGTTCTCTCTTAGCTATCCAACGATGTAATTTTTTTCACTTTTCAACAATGTTAAGCCTTTCATCCATAATTTCTTTTGTTTGTATGTCTGTTTTTTGCCAAAAAGTAGTGCTTAGTGTTTTTTTTGTTATAAATTAACCATTCATCAAAATTTCAAATAAGTTACATTTTTAGAAACTAGACTCCATTCTACAAATTTTAAAAAATAAAAGAAAAGAAAAATCAATTATTTTCAAAAATTTGTAGTGGGAGCATGGCCAAAATTTTTATTTTCAGGAAGTGCCCACTTAGAGAATTAGTAAAAAATAAAATATTCATTAAAAAATTATTAGAAAAAATTGTGCACCAACTAGATGCTATTAGCTAGCTTCTGACCCTAGTGATTTTAAAAATACTACAAAAAATTTCACCGTGCTCAGGTCGTACAAGAGTTGCTATGTTATGTTTTTCTAACAAAAACAACACTAATTTATGTACATCCCTCTTTTGAACCCCTTAATCTCAACCATTTTCAAAATAAATTAGTAGTTTAGAAAGTAGACTCAAAGCACTTCAATCCTTGTTTTTGTTCCATCTCAAAATTTTGAGTGAAACTATCCTCAATTTTACGTCCAAGGTCAGCATTTCTTGATTTCAGAAAAAAAAGTGGCCACTTAAGGCCCCTTTTTGGGAACCATCTTGGTGCACTTACCCATGTATGGAAATTAGAAAAGGTGATAAGAATTTGAAATGTTCAGAGCAAGTGCAAGAGGCTACATGGAGTGAAATAATAGATGTGAAGTTGCATATATAGAAGAATAGAGTTGGTAATATTAAATAGATAAATAATTTGGACAATAATTTTAAAATTATTGTCAAATACGTGCTATGGGTGCCTTCAATAATAGGTCTCATTCTGAATTGTCTCCTTTAGGTGTGAAGCTATAGGTCCCCACTACTTTGATTGTCTAGAAATAAAAATGAATGTGTTAATTTTGTCACTTGTGTAGTGTGCACATGCGAATTTTGTGTGAGATTATTCTTGTGAAATATTAGTGGGTGAATTGTGCAGCTCACCAACTGACTCAATTGTTGAACTTGTATTGTTTGATGTTAAAAATTTGTGGTCGGGTCTTTTCTCCATGTCTAATTCATTCTAATATTAATGTCCATAGTTTTTAATTAATGAAATCTTGAAGGAAATATTCCTTTTGTAATGGCCTCTTGTAAAGCTTAAGCTAGTGTCCATTAACTAGTAATGACAATCTAACTTTATTAGTTGTCTACAATTGGATGGACCCATTACAGAAAACCCACCGTATCTCATATGGGTATAACCATATTTTCTATAACTTTCCTTTTTAGTCCTTGTACCTACAGTCATAAAGAAAATCCGAATCTCATGCATTGAATTCTTTTGAATTGATAAATTGATCATGTCATCTACTTCTTTGATTTTGGACAACTTTAGTATGGGGAATGGTTTCCATTCTAACTTCATCAAGTGCATTAAAGTTATGTAGTCTCTCCTTTTATGATGTTGTCAAGTGCATGCCTAGTGTTACTCTTGTCCTTAATGTTTTATAATAAAATTATATAGGAAGAACTACTTTCTTGCTATACACTAGCTCATATGGTGTAAGTCCTATTGTATTTTTCCAAGTTGTTTTATAGGCCCAAACTAGCTCAAGCAACCTGGCTGCCCAATCTTTCCTAGGAATTTGTATTATATTGGTTATAATGTTCTCAATATCCCTATTTGTGACTTCCACCTATCCATTAGCTTGAGGGTGGTAAGGTGAGGAATTCTTATGTCTGATTTCATACTCTTGAACTAAGTTTGTGATCATCTCATATGTAAACTGGGGTCCTTGGTCTGTGACAATTTCTCTTGCGACTCCATATCTTGTGAATATGTCTTCATAGAAATTTTGTCACATTCCCATTTCTTGCAAACTACAAAACCTTAACTTTTTCCCACTTTGTAAGGTAATCTATGTAGACCAGTATGTACTCTTTATTGTTTGATGTTGGTGATTATGGGGCCAATGAAGTCTAATCCCCATTTATCAAATAGTGTTATTACCAAATATGGTTGCAATTGAATTTCATCTATTTTTCTTGGCCTTCCCATTCTCTAACACCTATCACAACTCCTTCTATACTTCACTACATCCTTATGAAGAGTTGGCCAATGATAGCCAAAATTGAGAATCTTAAGTGTTGTCCTCTTTGCTACAAAGTGTGCCCCATAGGGTCCATCATGTTAGGCTCAGAGGATATCATATATCTCATCTTCTCTTGTGCATATCTGCATTCTATTATTTGGGCCTATGTAGAATAGATAAGTAGCTATTTGAGGAGTAGGCAAAACTCTTGTGAAATAATTGTCTCTTTTCTACTAGTGAGAAGTGTGGTGGTGCTTTTCTTTCTATGAGATAATTGACAATATTTGCATACCAAGGTGTGTGTAGAGATAAAGAAAAAAAGTTCTCATCTAGGAAATATTCATCAACATCTTTTGATTTGGTTGGTAGTCTAGATAGAAATTTTGCAACTACATTGTCTTTTCCTCACTTGCAAACAATTGTGATAAAAAATTACTGTAGCAATAATAGCCATCTAACTAGTATTCCACCAACCACTAGTTTGCCCATGAAATACCTTATTGTTGTGTGATTAGTGTGTATGAACATTGAATAGCCTATATATAATTGCTGAACTTATTGAGTGCATAAATTACTACCAACATATCCTTCTCTATCACTATATAGTTGAGTTCTACCCCTTGCAAATTCTTTATGATGTAATGTATGCACCATACTCCTTATTACCTTCCTTCTATCCAAGCACTACACCTATGGAAAAATAAAAAAGCAACTACATGTGGTTGTGCTGGTGGATAAAGCACCAAATTCTTAGTCACATGATTCTCATTAGAGATAATCATATTCCCAGATCTACAACCTATAAATGCATATGTTGTTGCTAGCTATGGTCTTCCTAGGATGAGGGGAGAACCTACAAGATTAGCTTAAGGTTGTAATACCATGAAATTTATACGGTACTCATATGAATGTAGTGTTATCATCAAGTCTTCAATTATACCCTTAGGTTTAACTATTGACCTATCTACCATTTGTAGGATAGTGGGTATAGGTTTGATCTCTATTAACTGTAATATAGTTACATTGTTTCTTTAGTCATCAAATTAATAGTTTCTCCCAAGTCAATAAAGGTGTTCTTTATGAGAATTCTATTTATCTTGACATCTGCTACATGACTTCTAGGGTTTACATACTTAGGGATAGTTATGTTTCCCAACATAATTCCTGTAAATTTTCCTAAGATATTTACAATTTGAAGGTCCTTTCATTTTCTTCCTAGCTTCTTTAGCCACATTTCTCTCACTATCTTAGTGTAAATAGACCTATACCTCCTTGATTTCTTGAATGAGGGGGATTTTGATACAAACATCATTAAGCTAACCTAAAAAATTAGTTTCATATTGTGTTTGATGCCTTTGAATAGCTAATATGTACACGCAGAGACCATGTAGTTTGACTGACAACTTGACCAATTTATAGATGAAGATATACATGATGAGATGCCAGTTTATTATGATAGACTCCTAAAGGACTGACCCAGGTGTCTTGAGGGATGATCAAAGATCAACCATTCCTATGTTCAAGGCTCAGAGACTCGTAGTTCGACAAGAAATCTTTGTTTTTGACTTTTTGACTGACTTTTTTAACCTTTTTTGGATTTTGATATGTTTTGAATGTTTTTGGATTTTGTGATTTTCTGATGTTTTTGGATTTTTTAGATTTTTTGGATTTTTTTATGTTTTTGGACTTTTCTTAGTTTTAAGACTTCAAGAATACACATGAATCCGATCTGATGAGAACATGCCCCCAACATGATGTAATAGACTACTCCGATAAAGGTAGGACAAACTAACCTTGAGGATGGGCTGAGTAGTACTAGAAGTGATTATGATACAAACAAAGGACCAAGCTATGGTGCAAATGCGGGTGGGTGAGTAATGGATGGGGATCTGAAATTTGCAAAAACAACTTAAACTTCAAAACAAATTAGCATGGCTAGTTCAAACTATGCAAATACCATAGTGCTCCTATGAAATAATCCATCATGTCTCACAATGTACATAAAACAACTAATTAAGAACATGTAAAAAAGCATAATGGATACCTATCCCATAGTGGATTAGTGTCACTTTGTTGTGAAAATTAACCCTTTCCCAATCCTTGACAAACTTGATGTTGCAAATGATAATGGGAAAATTCTAGCTCTCAATGTGAAGAGAGTAACTTTGCATGAATTGTGGATCCTAAGGTGAAGATTGAGCCTTCTATTTATAGAATATCAAGTTGAAAGAATGCCCAAAAAAGAGAAATGTGGGATAAAGATTTAGCAAATAAGAAAGAGCCACTAGTCAACTTGTGATAGGTTGAGGAATGAGCACATTTTGGTCAATGTGCCAAAGAGGGGGAGATTTGAAATTTGAATTTGAGAGTTAAATGCTAAGTTCGACCTTTGCAAGAGACATGTAAGACCTCTTAAATGTTTTTTGGATGTACATGTCAACTTGGGGGGAGATTCAAATTTAGAAGAATATTCTCTTTTTATGCCAAGTTGAAAAAAAATGATGAATTAATAAATCAATAAATTGATTTATTTGTGCAAGTGGGAAAAGCTAGAGGATGTGATGGGTGATTAGGGTTAGATTAATCATGATTTGATTAATTTAAGAGGTGGTCAAGTGATTGTGACATTCAACTTAAATATTTGGATTTATTTAATTAAATGAAGGAACTTTAGGAGATTAATTAAATAAAATTAATTTATTTAATTAAAGAAATGACTTAAGATATTAATCAAATAAACTTGATTTATTTAATTGATCTAGCGAATATGATGATAAAGGGATGATATGGAATTAGTGAGTTAGGATTAGACGCATGTATATTTTACATGTCTACATTTTTCCCCTCTTTGAAGCAATGTACTGTCTACATTGGTTCAAATAATAATCTTGCCACTATTAAATTTAAAAAAAATCTGAATTTTTTAGATGCCCCAGTGGAAAGAAGTACATTGGTACATTGCCCCCTCAAGAGATCGAGTGAAAGATTCTATTTGAGGGTTGATCTAACGATAAAGAGGTTCAAGATGGATGCATGGATGGTTGAGATGATGATGCAAATGAGATGGTTTTAAGATGCTTAGAATAACCAATCTATATTAGCCTAAACAACTTAAATGATGATATAATGCATGTAAGATGGATGAGATGGATGATGTGATATGCTATAATTATTAGATTTGTGTATGCTAATAATTTTTGAATGCAAGATGGATGCACTGGCAATGATGATTAACTGATCATGACGTGATGTTAGTGTGGAAAAGAAGAAAGAAGAAATGAGATGATGACAAGAGGATCAACAAGTCCATGATTTGACAAGACTTTATTAGAGATGATGATGACGATAGATGATGATTTTATTATCAAGAATTGGGAATTGAAAAGGGCTACTTACCTTATGTTTGATAACATACATAGATACGATGGATCAAGGTATAAAGAACCAGGACAGTGTTCTACCTAGTGAGATGGAATTTGACTTGATAAACAGATAGGATTATTCTTGTTCACATTTGACATACAGAAACCTTGATAGGACATACCTAACAAAGAAAGTATTCACCAAGTTATATTACAAGAATGTCCAACAAGCACAACAGACAAAAGGATAACATCGATGCCCCATTCCTTTCTCTAAATCCTTTGTTTGGACATCATTGAGAGGTCTTTAGAATGAGTGCAATAAGATAAATCAAAAGAAAAGATCAATTACACAAACAAGTCAATGTTCTTCATACCTCTAGCCAAAGGTCTTTGTTTTGATAGGAAAAGAATCTAAGGTGATATCCAAAATGATGCCCATTGTCAGAATGATATATCTTAGGGCATGCATTGTATAGGATGATGATGGGTTGATAAATTGATTGATAGGCTCTTGATATAAGGTTAACTGACATGTTTGAAAATTATCAAGAGTTTGATTTTTCATTTAATGGTTTGTTGCTTCAATTTTGATTTCATGTTTGAAGTTTGCTTTTGCCAATTGTTGTGGTTGTTTCTGTTTGTGTTGCCAAAGGATGAAGGTGGTGATTAGTTTATTATGGATGATTGCTTATTTTGAGTGAGAGTGAGATGAGAGGGATGGATTTTTCAAATATTTGGATATTTTTGATGTTTTTGAAATGTTTTGAGGCTATTTTCTGGTTTTTTTTTAGATTTTCCAAAATTTGAAATGTTTTTTGTGTTTTATGAGATTTTATGAATGTTTTTTGATTTTGATGTCTCAGGGGCTAATCAAAGATTAGCCTTGCCTACGTTTAAGCTCAGAGACAACATAGTTTGGATACCATGCTTTTGATATTTTTCTTATTTTTTAGTGTTTTTTAATTTTTCTATTTTTTTGATGTTTTTTTGGATATTTTGCATGATTTTGACGATTTGGATAAGGATGCATTTGATGATATAAATGCTCTATTTTGGGATTTTGTTTAAAACCAAGCTATGTTTGATTGATCAGATTGATGATGATAATGACAACACTGTCGAGGATACACAACAATGCAAGGATAGTGTTAAACAACACAAGGATTAGGATGGATATCCCAAGATGATGAGGGATTGATGATGATAACATTGTTGAGGATACATAACAATGCAAGGATATCATTAAGCAACTCAATGATATCTCGAGATGATGATTTTTTGATTGGATTTGATTGGTCATGATTGATGAAGCTTGCTTTGGAACAAAAGTTGTTCGAATGATTTGATGTGATGTTTGACGTGAAAATTAGATGCAACTAATATTGATTGTTTGGATTGATATTAGATGAAAGATGAAGCTTGATAAGGACATGTTCTCATCAAAATGTGGCATGGGTTAGTGATTTGGAATTTTGCTCACAAGTGGTGGACCAATTTTATTTCACATTTTCTAATGTTTGGATCACCACATAAGTTGGAGGATATAGATCAAGATTTATTCCCAAAACAAGATGTAAATATCTTCCCCCAATGTCTAGACATGTATGGAATGTGATGTGTGGATGCTCGGATAGGTGTATGGATTGATGGATATGGAAAGCATGCAACGGATGCCAAGGATTATCTTGCAATAAGATATAGTGTTCAAATAAAGAATGCTCATTTGGATAATGCTTCATGGCTTGGATAATGCTACATAGGATAGGATCAATGAAAATAACCCATGTCAAGATGTTTACCATAAGCAAGTGTAAATTGTGCACCAAACTTTCATCAAGGTCAAGATAATTTGGACTATGGATGCAGATGAATAAAGATGGATTGGATAAATGGTTCATGGATGAAAGGATTTATTATGGATGAGATGGATGGAATGTTGGATATATTATGGATGGGATAAGATGCTTCCACTTGAACTAGAACATGTAGATGCTCAATTCTACACACGTCGCCTATTTTCCAGGTTTTCATAATGGTACTTTTCCAAAGCACAACAGAAGTGGTTTTCACAAGAGGATGATTTTTTTCTTTACTATTTTCAATCCTTTTTCTGATTTTTTTTTATTTTCATATTTTTTGATTTTTTTGGTTTTTTTTGAAAGCTTTTTAGCTCATGTTGAATCACCTTGCGGTGTTGATGTAGATGCCCCTGTCATAATGTGCCATCAATAGCCTACTTGAAGAAGCTTCTTTGCCAAGATACATGCACTTGAATACAACTTTTGAGATGCTTGATCTACTTTGCTGATACCAAAGTTAACTTTGTCTTTTTGCGCACATCGCAATTGAGAGCCTTTTGAATCTTTATGATGAAGGGTCGTTGGCAATACATGGTCAATGTGAGAATTGGATATCATGTGTGGAGGCATGGATAGAGTTTATTTAGGGATAAAAGATGGATTGGTTGATAGTTTGGAACCTTTGACTCTCCAAACATGGGAAGATGAACAATGATGGGTGGATACGAAAGTGTGCACGGAATTAGGACCAACCACTTGATACACTTTGCATGTCACTTGAAAAGCCTACTTTTCTTTTGTGGACATCCTTTATGGATATTTTTCCATTTTTTATTTTCCCCCATAGTTTCTTTGACTGATGGATTTTGATAGGGATAATCTTTCTTTGTATTCTTTGGTATCCATGTGTATTTGATTTGTCCATTATGCTTGCTTGCTTCTTTTTCTTTGATAGCGTTCCTTGTGCTTTGACTCAAATCTTTATTTTGATATTGGTCCCAATTCATGGATGGGGTGATGGATGGATGAAGATTCGTGACATGGTTGGTTGTAGTATTGGCATCAGTTTCATCAAAAGGATTCTTCATGCTCCCTATGTTGATGTTTGCATTAGATAAAGTTTCCCCCAGTATGGTGGTAGTGGCACCTTTGTTCCTTGATTCTTCTTGTTTTGAGATGTCTTGTTTAGTAAACATGCTCTGACAAATGACCAATGTAGATGATGTTTCAATTTGTTGCTATGCTAACTCTGGATTATACTATTATGTCTTACTTATTTCCTTGAGTCGATAATGCTGGATATCCTCATACCCGATGTCATTAGTCTAAGTTTGGGATAAATCTGATCCTTATGTTGTCCACTCAGTTTGACTGTAGCAATCGATAACCTGCTATTTTTGTGTAATAATGCCAGGAGTAAAGGAATCATGTTCTGAATGAAGATCATCTACGTGTCCATCCATAGAAAGCATCTCACAAGTAGATGGATGAGTATGTGTTATATGGACATGATCATCATTTGCGACATCTTGTATAGATAAGAGAGTTTCCATTAGATCATTGTAGTATCTTAGAGATACAAATTCTTGATCTTGAATTAATTTGGGATTGCTTTTGACATGCTTTGGATCAAGTTCTTAACATGGGTCAGTTTCAAAGGATGGATTTTTTACAAAGGGTTCTTGGACATCAGCATTAGTCATGGTAAGTGGTTCGATATCCTCTTGATCTTTGAGTGGACTTACATCAAGTGTCAGGTTGAGGATTCTTTCAGTATCTATAACCATGAGGTCAAAGGGTGTCAACATGTCTTGGAAAGGACCATTGATAGACCTTGGTGAAATATGTTGAGCATGCTTTGGGGTAAATTCTTGAGATATGTCCTCTAACTAATAAGGCGATGTAATGACATTTTCAACATGGTCATTGGTCGATGGGTTATGCATTATGTCAATATAATCAAATAATTCTAACACACCTTGAAATAGATCACTAAAAAGTGGCTCTTGATGTATGGTGAGTTGATCATCAAATGGGGTAGAAACATCCTCAATGTGCTTCTTAATTGAGAGATCTTGAACATCGTTTTCAACAATTGTGGCAGAGACATTGTGAATGTCTTCAACCATAGGGTCAAGTGATGTTGACATTTCTTGGATTGGATCATTGTTGGTTGGTGGATTTGATCATGATTGAAAAGTGACTCTTGACATAGCTTCAAGGTGCTCAGTGGTGGATTGATCTTGATCCTTATTCTCAACAATTGTGGTGGAGATATTTCCAATGCTATCATTGTCCCCAATAGCGATTATATTTTGATCAATCAGTTCTTGGATGAGATTTTTGAGTCGAACACAATCTGATGTTCTATGTCCCTTTATTCCATGATAATCACAAAGGTGCTTCTTATTATACCTTGGCAGTTTTATGTTTGGTTCTTGATAGCTCATATAAATAGGGATTTTGATGAGATTTTTTTTGTACCAACTATTGCAGGACTAATTCAATTGGTCTCCCTAGTGGTGTGTATTTTCGCTTGTTACCTTGTGATATTTTTACTTTAATTTTGACTTTGTGGTGATTTTTTTTGGAGATGTGGTGATTGATCTTTGAGATGTGGTGACTGATCTTCAAGATGTGGGGGTTGGATTTGTTGATGTGGTCGATCTTGATATCTAACTTCTTGACATTGGAGATATTGTTCTTGAAGTGGTTGTGGACACACCTCAACATTTTGATGAAATGGTTCAATCAAAGGAAGAGTGTATCGATTTTGGAGTGAAGACGTCTCTTGGCTCAATAAGTCAATTAGTTTGGCAAGTGAAGCAAGTTGATCTAGTGAATTTTGATCTTGATTTTGATTTTTGTTTTGACTCCCTTGATATGGTTGATTTGGCTTTTGTTCAATAAAATTTGGAATGTACACTTGTGATGTTTGTATGGGATCATGGACAAATTGACTTCGGACAATGTTCTAATTTGAGGTGATGCTCAAATTTGGCATGATAGGTTGAAATTGAACATTAGGAACCATATTGCCTTGATTTAGGTAACTTTGATTTTGTGTGGTGTTACCTTGTCTTGGAGTTGCTAACATCTTGTTTGGACTTTGAACAACATTTGTAAACATATCTAGATCCCAAAGTTTGTCAAGTGTGGATTTGAAATGTTCACGTTTGGAAAACTTGTACTTGGTATATTCACATTTGGCATGTATGGATTTGGTGGGATGATGTTGTTCATTTCAAGACTCATGCATTGATTGTTTGGTTGATAAATTTGTAGGTTTGGGTTCAGATTTAAATCTATCATCGGGAAAGGTGCTCCAAAATTTTGACTGGATATACTCAAATTTTTTGTACCATCAAGGTTTGTAGGAGATAATGATCCCATATACGAATTGTATAAATGTGAGTGTTGACAATCAATTGGCATTGTAAGGATTTGATAGTTTGGGTGGTTTAGACTGCTCATGATGTATGGATCAAGTTTACATTCCATGTTCTTCTTGTGTTTTGACCTTGTTGACCTCTAAGGTGTTTTAGGGCCAATGAATGATGAAAGGGGTGAATGATATGGGTGTTGAACGTTTAGGAACTTTGGATCAATGCTAGACTTAGGGTTTAATTTTGATTGGTTTGATTGGATTTGGATAGTGGACTTGTAAACCCTAAGATGTTATATGTGATCTTAGGATGAACTTGTTCAAAGTATTGCTAATTCAATTAAATGTATGATAAAGGATGCATTCCCATACACCTAACTAAACAATGTGATTTTGATTTTGATAATTTTCCCAAGTCTAGAATGATGTTTCCAAAGCTTTAATGTTGTTTGTGGGATTGATTTTGATAGATGTTTGGATTAATGAAGTGTTTAATTTGATCCTAAATGAACCTAAGAAGGACTTGTTTACTAGACCAAGAAATTGAAGAACATGATTTTCTCTAAGAGTAGTTTCAAAACCAAAAGACCAATGTTTGCATGAAAATCATATTACCAAAAGATGCTAAGAACATGTGTGGGGTCCAATTGATTTAATCTTTGCTTAATGGATTATTTTTACCACAAACACCTCTTGATTAGCTTATGAAACTAGATGTCCAATTTTCTAATTTTCTTTCATCCCACAAAGTGCATTATTTGGAAATTGAGGAAATCAAGGCAAAGCTTTCCTAATGTTGACTTTAGTAGGAGAAAATTGAGATGAAATAAAAATTCTTAGAAGCATCTAAGGATGAAAATCCCAAGGGAAAGAAATAGTACATGAATTCATTCAAAGATATTTGCCTCTCCTAAAGGGTTTGAGATTTGACGCTCATGTTGAATGTTTGTTTTTTCCAATGGTTATGATCAAGCAAAGTGTTTTGATAACTGAGAACAAGCACAACCCTATGGATATGAAAGACAATATTTGTTGAGTTCCCACTTGGAAAATTCTAGCTACACTTATCCTTAGTGAATGGTTAGATGCTTGACCCCATAGGTTCTCCCCTCCACGACACTCACTTATATGGGGCAGCCAAGCATCAACACCCATGAAACTCCCATGGCATGCTTTCCATTTTTACTAAAGACTGTAAAAGTGTGGGGCAGCTTCAGAATGACTATTCTTGCACCAACAAATAGATAGGGATTTTGGATATTTCTAAACAAGGGTCTTAGTTCATAATTTCCGTTCATAGGAGTTGACCCACGCTACGAGAGTCCCTTTCGATCCATCTTGTCAAAGCCAACTACATGATACTAGTATTTATTCCAATACCCATATTTACATCCCAACTAGAAATACTCCCGGGTTTAGAGTGTTACGGATTGAGTCACTCCCTTGAGTGAGTACTTTTTTCCCCAAGGTAGGCCCTCTAAGATAAACAAAAGTGAGTAAACATATTTATAGTTCAATCAACTTTTGTTTAGAAACAAAGGGAGAACACATGCAATAGGTTTACTCACACTCACAAAGTTTGTTGTTCAATTTTAAACCCAAAATGAAGTGTATGGGAAATTACTTACACAACCTAATGTTACCAAAATCCTTTTGATTCTCTAGATCACCGTGACGCATGAGAGAAGCACATACGTCTTTTGATGATATTACTTTGCATAAGTAATTACAAAACAATGAGAACACTTGTTCATTTTAGCCTAAGAAAAATGATGAATTCATTTTAAGTTACCAAGCTAAATGTGAAGTTGATTTGTTCAATTTTAGACCAAAATAAAATTCTAATAAGTTTCTAAGGTTCAATTTTATCCCAACTTTGAAAAAAAAGTAATGATCTGGTTGGCCTAAAATAGAAAAAAAGATGCAGAAAATGGACGCTCTAAGCATTTAAAAATGCTTTTGTCAATTTCAAGTTCAATGCTCAAGGCCCACTTTCAATTCAAAAATTCTCCAAAGATTGTTTCCTTTTCTTCAAGTTTGCAAGTTCCATGTGCAAACGAAATGTGCAAGATAAAAACATATGAGAATTAAGTGTTAAGAAACAATTTAGGAAATAAATATTGAAAGAAAATAAATTTCATCAAATATGTAGTCAATGAAATTTAATGATGACATCTAATCGATAATCTTTCATTCTACGTTCTAGTAAGATAAGATTGTAAGATATAATTAATGCAAAGACATTTAAAAGTATTTACAAACCCTGCTAAAAGTAAAGAACATTTAATAAGGTCTAATAATAGTCAAAAAATGTTGGCATAATTTACTCCTCTATTGTTTGATACCCTTGGATTCAAAATCTTCTTGATTATAGCTCATAGAAGGCCCCCCATATGTAACTAGGAAATTTGTTAGAGTATATTTCACCTTTGGATCTAAAACATAGACATATGAATTTCTTTTATGGCAAGAATGTGTGATAGATAGAAAGTGATTGAACTTTAAATCATGCATGAAGACTTTAAGATCCTCCAAAAAATGTGCCCTCGTGATCTCTAAGTTATATAGGAAAAATCTTATCTAATTAATGTGTGTATCACCAATAGACTAAAAATTTGATGCAATTTTATTTAATAAGACAACAAAAATCTTATCAAATAAATGCGTAATAAAGATCCTTACACATAGAAATCAAAAATCCTTGTCTCAAAGCATCGTACCCACCATTTAATATCTACAATTTTTACCTCTGAGCAATAAAGTTTTTGCCCTACGTCAATAACTTACCTGTGAAGAAGTGATTGATAAGAGTGTGCTTCAAGAATGATGATGCCAATAAAGATTTATACATAGATCACCTATTCACTTATATCCATGTCGATCCTTAATAGAATGATCAACATCACAAATAATTTTTTAACACTCAATGATGAGAAGAATTTTATGCTGCTTTACACGTTTCTTCAAATAGTACATAATGAACGTGAATGCCTAAAGCTCAAGAATGATGTTAACTAGTCTTAGTCAGGCGCCCTCGTATTGCATGTCACACTTGAAACTTTCCCACTACAACACTTCAAAATCAAAAAAACATAATGCCCCTAAGGCTCGACAAACAGTCACACATGGGTATGTGCAGGATCATCATGGAAAAAGCAAGGCCTTTAAATGGAAAAAATTAAAAAAAATTAGAGTTAGGAAACTTGACATAAAAAATTGAATAAGTTATCTATGTTATTTCAAAAACATGTAATAATATAATCTGTAGAAAATTGAATGTAGTTTATAAACTACTAGGTTTGTTTAAAAGAAAAAAAAATCTATTTGGTGAAAATTTGAAATTTCAATCCAGTGGTACTTAAACTTCAAGGAAAAAATAAGAAGTAGGTGTTTGTCTGACCACCCTAACCACAATAAAATGATAACCATTTTTTATAAGATTTTATATATAAGTAGAGGACTCATGCCCCGATGTGATGTATATTTTTTGTAATTTTTTTCCAAAAATAATTAATTATGAATTTTTATTACAATTTTAAAAACATAAAAACTCATATGTTTGACCACCTTAACTTGGTCAAAACTTCATGAAATTAAAATTTTTCTTTTTAATCCTATAGTATGTGAAGCATAGAATGTGACACATGTTTTGGATTCAAAAAATATGATACCGTTTGAAAGCTATAGATATTTTTCAATCAGCCTATCCATCAGACTTCAGTCGTAATTTGAATAGAAAATGAATAATAATTACTTGTTAAATTCAAAGTAAAACATAATTTATATTGGTGGAAAATTGATAATCTCCTTTAAAAACCCTTTTTGTTTCATCAATTTTGGGTTAAAAAATAGTCATCAGCCACATACCCATCATATTGCCACTTTTTGGCCCATCATGATCATGCACATACCCACATAAATGAATGCAAAAGTAATGGCTAGCAATATCAATATTTTATGTTGTTATACCCCTACCACATGCTTTATAGATGGCTAAAAAATGAAAAGATGAGGATTTACCATTATTAGTCAACAAATCTTACTATTACCAACAATGGAGAAAAAGACATCGCAAATGCAGCTCCTCTTTAGTCTATGCAAACTTAGTTCCTCGAGCCTAAAGAGACAAAGTAATGTCAAAATTTTTGTGAGCCAGAATTAGTTTCAACGCCCCACACAAGATAATTCAACGAATTCCTCTATAGTTGTCATATCAATATTTCTATTGTAATTGATTCAAATTTCATTCCCTTTCATGGCTTTAAGTTTCTGGTCTCCTTGAGTTCTGCTATGGATAATGAAAGCCAATTGTGTAAGAGATTGTACAAGTAGAAGAGTGAATAGCCTACACAAATCAGTTGATATTTATGGCTAACGCTAAAGCTGGTAATTAGCAACTAACATGCTCGTACAATGTGACATTCACTAAGATATTTCTAAAAAGTCATGAGGACTTTTCAATGTGATACCCATTCCAATCAATGCGGCTCGATCTGGTCTGGGATTTTCCTAGGAAATAGTGTGTAAACTTGTAGCAGCAGGTGATGACCTTAACAAACAATGTCATTGAAAATGTGTTGTTTTAGGAGCTGGATCTTTTACGAACTCCAACTCAATCATTAATATTTAGTAGTCAATATTTGGTAGTCACTAAATAAATGCAATTTCAATTGATATTAAATTCATTTAAGATGAAAAGAAACCAAGCACCAAAAATTTGAATAGTGTGATTGAAATTACTATACAAATCTTTAGCGTCTCATTCCATCATCTACTATGTAAGTAGCAATATATCTGCAAGGTTTACAATAGAAATAAATATGGCAGAGGACACTTGATTGCACCCAGTCATAAACATAAAGTAAGATCATGGACAGTGGTACAAGACATTAAAATATCTTGATAATTACAATAGAAAATGATCAATGCTGCTACAAACATAGAAGAAAATAGGTGCAAAGAAAGATTACACACCTTTATTGTTCAATGTGATTTTGTTTAGCATTAGAGAAAGGCCCTTATTTATTTGTCAGTAATCAGTGAAGTGAATAATCTACAACTAATAAATAGAGGTTGCTAAATCAAGGTAGATCATAATGTGCATAAGTCGATGTAAATAACGCTGATACAATTGAACAATGATAGAAAATACATGCAATCACACAACCAAAGAGTGGATTCCCTTTTCTTCAAGCTTCAAAGATGTGCAATGAAGTGGAAAGCGAAGTATGGACTAGCAAAGGAATGCCTTCATAAGTAAATTATTTTGCTATTTCTATTTCCTTTAATCCTTTTTTGTTAAGTACCTATTACTTATTTCTAAAAACAACAATACTTTCTAAATGTGGTGCCTGACTCTTAGATTTTAGTAGATAAAAAAAAACCAAAATGTGAAAGGAGGAATCCACCTAATAACATGCCAGTGACATAATAAAACTTCTATCGAATAATTGTGCTTTCTCTAGTGAGATTCAACGATGGGGGAGAAACTGAATAAATAAAATTACTTTTACAATGTTGCTTCTCTCTTACCGATTGTCATTCCTAAAAAAGTGATGTGCATAGAAGACTCGTACATTGGATGCGTTATGCTCAAAAAAATCTTCAATCCAAATTTAACTATTCTTCATGTCTACTTATATTGATGCGTCTCTATTTTTTCACAAGAGTAAAGAAGGAAACAAGTGTTCTAGTAGGAAAATTAGTGAAATAAAAGCCTCTCAATGTTTAGAATGGCTAACTAAACAAATTAACAAAATAAAATAAAAGTTGACTTATGCCAAAATAGAAGTTGAAGCTACATTGATAGCTATTTTAAACTACTTAAAGAAAAAAAACTTCAACTCTAGTTATGACAGAGCATCTATTGCCCTCCTTCTAGCACCATATGTGAGCACCACAAATCTACAAAACAACTTAAACTTCAAAACACATTAGCATGGTTAGTTCAAACTATGTAAATACCATAGTGCTCCTATGAAATAATCCATCATGTCTCACAATGTAAATAAAACAACTAATTAAGAACATAAAAAAGCATAATGGATACCTATCCCATAGTGGATTGGTGTCACTTTGTTGTGAAAAGTGACCCCTTCCCAACCCTTGACAAGCTTGATGTTGCAAATGATAATGGGATAAATTAGCTCTCAATGTGAAGAGAGTAACTTTGCATGCATTGTGGATGCTAAGGTCAAGAATGAGCCTTCTATTTATAGAATCTCAAGTTGAAAGAGTGCCCAAAAGAGAGCAATGTGGGATAAAGATTTAGCCAACAAGGAGCCATAAGTCAACTTGTGATAGGTTGAAGAATGAGCACATTTTGGTCAATGTGCCAAAGAGGGGGAGATTTGAAATTTCAATTTGAGAGTTAAATTCTAAGTTTGACTTTTCAAGAGACATGTAAGACCTCTTAAATGTTTTTTTGGATGTACATGTCAACTTGGGGGGGAGATTCAAATTTGGAAGAATATTCTCTTTTCATGCCAAGTTGAAAGGAAATGATGAATTAATAAATCAATAAATTGATTTATTTGTGCAAGTGGGAAAAGCTAGAGGATGTGATGGGTGATTAGGGTTAGATTAACCATGATTTGATTAATTTAAGAGGTGATCAAGTGATTGTGACATTCAACTTAAATATTTAGATTTATTTAAATTAAATGAGAAGATAAATAACATTAGAGATTTAATTAAATATTTGGATTTATTTAATTAAAAGAAGGAACTTTAAGAGATTAATTAAATAAAACTAATTTATTTAATTAAAGAAATGACTTAGGAGATTAATCAAATACACTTGATTTATTTAATGATAAATGGATGATATGGAATTTGTGAGTTAGGATCAAACACATGTATATTTTACATGTCTACACCTTGTATACCTCTTCAAAAGGTAGTTGTGATATGTCTCTTGACCTAATAAGGTTAAGGGCATCCATGAAATCATCATTAACTCCTCTTAAAAGAACTAGTTGTAGGGATTAATTTGAGAGCCTATTTTGTGGAGACTTCTTTAAGAAAAACTAGAATCTTTCTACATAGTCCTCCAATAGTTCTTCTTTTTGTGCCATTCTGAAAATATCATCTCTTTTCTTGTCAATTCCTCTACAATAATCTTGATGCTTTTCTAGGAACTTGGTCTTCATAGTTGTAGACACACAAAATTAGCATCATGCATAATCATATTCCATTCAGCAAATAAATCAAGTTTATTTATCAATCTCCTAAAGTCATCATCTTAATGAAATAAATCAAACTTGATCCTATCATCATCCCTTTAATTAAATAAATCAAACATCTATTTAATGAAATCCAATTCATATTTCTCCTTTTCTGATTTAAATAAATCAAATATTTAAGTCATGAAAGTCAAACTCACCTAATCATCATTAAGCTAACCTAACAATGATCAAATAGTAACCCTAACCACTTGCATTCTCTAGATTATGCCACTTGCACAAATAAATCAATTTATTGATTTATTAAATCAACATTTTCACTCAACATGGCATCCATGAGGAATATTCCATCAAGTTTGAATTCAAAAGGCAAGTTGAAATGTACATCCAACAAGTCATTGATGAGCTCTTACATGGCTCTTACATGTCCCCTTCCAAAGGTCAAACTCAGCATTCATTGCACAAATTTGAATTTGAAACTCCCTCTTTTGGGCACATTTCCCAAATCTTGCACATCCTCAATCCTATCACAACTTGACAAGTGACCTCTTCCTATTGGCTTGATATTTGTCCCACATTCATCCATTTGGCCAATCTCTCATCAAGAAAATCTTTAAATAGAGGCATCATTCTTCAACAAATCATCCACAAAGCTAATGCAAGGTCACTCTCTTAAACTAAGAGCTAATTTTTCTCATCATCACTCCACCATCTTCATAGCATTTTCATCATGGAGCTTATCTATCAAGGATTGGGAAAGGGATATTTTCTACAATAGCACCAATCCACTAGGAGATAAAGTTGGATCATGTATTTTATATGCTTTGTTTAGTTTCCATTGTTCATTTTATTGCATGATTGACATGTTTCATTATTTCATAGGGATGTTGAAATGTTGCTTTGTTTTAAACTAACCATTTGCAGATTTTGATGTCCACAAAATGCCGCTAGAAGGAATTCTAATCTAGATATTAATCTGCATTTTCTCAAAACAAACAACCATTAGTAAACTTTAAGCAAATCAAATAAGACATCCCTATGAAATAACAAATCATGTTTTCAAAATGCAAATAAATTAGAAGACAAATTAAGGCATATAAAACATGAAATGAATTATATCCCATAGTGGATTGGTGCTATTGTAGAAAATAGCCCTTTCCCAATCAGTGCTTAAGCTCCATGATATGAAAATGATATGTTGATGATCAAGATGATGAATGGGCAAGATTAGCTCTCAATTGAAGAGGGTAACCTTGCATGCGATTTTTGGATGAAATTGTGGAGGATTAACCCCTTTATTTATAGATTTTCTTGATGAGAAATTCGCCAATTGGGTGAATGTGGGACTAAATGTAGACCAATGAAAGAAGGCCACTTGTCAAGTTGTGATAGGCTTGAGGATGTGCAAGATTTGGGAAATTTTCCCAGGAGAGGGAGATTTCAAATTTGAAAATGAGAGTTAATGCTTAGTTTGACCTTTGCAAGGGACATGTAAGAGCCATGTAAGAGCTCATAAATGACTTCTTGGATGTACATTTCAACTTGCCTTTTGAATTCAAACCTGATGGAATATTCCTCATGGATTCCATGTTGAGTGAAAATGTTGATTTAAATAAATCAATAAATGGATTTATTTGTGCAAGTGGCATTATCTAGAGAATGCAAGTGGTTAGGATTAGCATTTAACCATGGTTAGATTAGTTTAATGATGATTAGGATGATTTGACCAATTTGACTCGATTTAGGGATTTAAATCAAATCAAAGGGAGATAAATATGACTTTAGATTTAATTAAATAAAAAGGATTGATTTATTTAATTAAAAGGATGGTGATGTTAGGATCAAGTTGATTTATTTAATTTAAATTGATAAATTTAGGATATTGAACAAATAAACTTGATTTATCTATTTGATGAGCGAATGTGATGCATAATGTCAATTTGACGTGTCTACAATAGTATTCCAATTTGAAACAACATCTCAGATTCCTAAACCCATGAACCATCTTAGTGCATCATCCTTCAATGTTGCTAGAAATAGTTTTAGCCTATGTGCATATGTTGTGTATCATAACTTCTACAAAGCACATTAAACTCAAACAAGAATGTATCTAGGTCCTCTTTGACCAACCCATGGAAGAAAAGTAATGTTGAAGGAAGCACATTCTTCAAAGTAGTTGGTCTCTCCTGGATGGTAATGGGGAACTCAAAGGCTACATACTGGTGGGTTTCCCATTGTTGCATCAACCATAGTGATATTATGTGTGGGAGAAGTCTCCTCTGTGTTTGATGTGGATGTTGGTGTTAGTGATCATTCTTCTTTAGGAATACCCTCACTCTGTTCAATTTGATCACCAATATCCTCCAAAGCTTGGTTTGTTGAGTGGAGAAATCTTCCCAAAGCATCTTGTCACCTTCACATACAATAGGTGTGACTCTTTAGATCAATGGATCCTACACAATGTTAGTGGTAGGTTATTGTTGGTGAAATAGAACCTAATTACCCATTTTCTTGAAAAAAAAGAACTAACTATGAAAGCTTGAAATAACACAAGAGAATACTAAGTGTAGCACCATCCTCAACAATGATGCAAAAAATGTAAGGCCTTTCTAGTATTCAGTCAACTTGGTATTTCATGGATAAACACTCAATTTAGAGGGAAGATACCTAATTGAACAGTTCACTAAACCTTCAAAAAGACTTCATTTAATTATTGACTAGGGCTTCATAAGCTTGTGATGATGTTGGAACTATATGTGCACCTAAGGACTATACATGACCTATACTGTTGGATGTGGGTGGTTTATACATGTGCATAAAATAGGAAATGCTGAAATGGAAAGCAAGGAATAAACTTGTAGAACATAGTAAATAACTTAATCTATCACCTAGGTGATCGGTACTCTAAGCTCAGTGTTGTCACTAGTTAACTATTAACACCTGAACCCATAGAATAAACTATACCACTAACAATTGACTCTTCACAACTCAACTAATTAAATACTCTAGAGCTTGACTCAAAGTAATGCTACAAAACACATATGACCATGAATCTATTTGAAATGAACACAACATGAGACATCTAATCTAACAATGAAAATTGAATTTGGTAGATAGTACCTTGAGTGGCCCTTGCTCAAGCTGTTGTATCCACATAATAAACTAAATAAAAGCTACAAGATTAAATAATCATAATAGTAGACTAAAAACATCATAATTTGACAAGAATCTCCAATAGATTTACCATTCAGAAATCCATATTCATTACAACAGTAAACTGATAATTGTCTTGATAAAGCATTAAAATTGGAAATATACTCCAACTGCAATTCTAACTAGATTTACTCCTCGACCATCCATCCCTAGATATAGGCGTGGGAGGAGATTTATTTTCATAAGGACTCAAAACTGAAATTGAAACAAAAAACTAAATGCTAGTGTCCACTCTCCTCAAGAATAGGAGATAAAAGAATCTTTTGGAACTAAACTGTAATTAAAAGAACAATAAAAAGGAAGTTGAAGTAGGATTCTTACTAAAATGATTTTGATAGAGACATAGTCAAATTGTCACGTGAGCATAACTGTATTGACCCCTTCTTCCTCTGTCCTATTTATACATTTCCTTGGTGAATCACAATCTAACTTTGTCAACAATCACATTCATTCATTCTGGAATTGCTGCATGTTCATTAATTTGGACTCTCCCTTACTCATGATCCTTTGGTTGTGGGATGAGTGCTTTGGTTGCTATGGGTTACTGGTTACAAGTAGTTAGTTCCATCCAACATATACACACCATTAATAACTATGAACCGAACACAACTTCATATCAAATCTCATACACGTTCACACATTTATCCATGAAAATTCTAACATATTATAATCATATTTCCATACATCAAAATCTAGTTTAGGTTGCAGGAATGATATAAAAGGATATAGAATTCCATGAATGTATACGAAATAAATAGTTTGAAATGTCTAAAACATATGAACTAAGCCAAAAAAACAAAAAACTAGCTATTAATTAGTCTCATCACCCCATATTTATAATTTAATAGAGTTGAGTGGGTTTCAATATTAATAGCATACATAGTGGTTCATACTTATGAAAAGTATAGAGATAAATGCCCATATGAGCGCTTCTTGGTTTGGTTAAATAAACAAGGTAGAAGGAACCTAAGTGAACAAATTAAGAACTCAATGAAAAAATTAGACTAAAGTTTTAAGTCCCAACAATGTTATCTACCATTGTCCTCTCCTCTTTTCTTGTGGTGTAGTATATATCCCTAAGTTTTAAAAATCTGACTATATGTACAAAGTCTTAACATGATTGATAAAATCAAACATTACACAATTTAATTTGATATCAACATAAAATTTTAATTATTGATATTTTGAATTCTTTGTCTCGAATACCAATTAATATTCAATCTTTCTATTCATTGTTTGTGTCCTTTATTAATCAACACGAGTCCTGAAAACTACTCAAATGACGTTTCCCATCTTTATCTTTGATTATGTACCATGTACATGAGCACTCGTCAAAGATAATTTTCTAATGTCATTTTTTTATGCGTAAGTATTTGTCTGGTAGCGTCTAAGTTGCAGTTGATGAATTTAAAGGATGGCAGATTTGTAAGACTCCACCCTTATCAACGGATTTATAGCGAAATGATTAAACAAAATATTGCACCCACAAAATTCATTCCAAGGTTGAAAGTAGGTGGGAATATCCAGTCAATACATGTGCGCAGGAAAAATATTGAATGCAGTATTGAGACGATGTTAAAGAAAAAAATGTGGTTAAAGATAGATCACGTCGACGTTGTCATCATAACTGTAGTCGATGGATTTATAGCAAAAGGAGTAAACAAAATACTTCAAAATTCATTGCAAGTTTGAAAGTAGGTCGGTTGTCGCTGTCGATGGATGCTGCCACTTCTTGTAATATATGCAGGACACTCTCGCGCCTCTCAAAATATTTATGGACTATTATGACAGTTGCTAGAGCAATCATTATTGTTTCGACGTCCTTCTAAAATGTCTAATAATTTCATCGTTGTCATAATTACTAGTTGATAGATGGTTTTTAATTTTCTATAATTCACTTTTATAAAAGAGAAGAATAGTGTTGGTTATTAGAATTTATTATTTTACGGTGACTTTGCAAGACACTATCACATGCCTCCCAAAATATCTATCAACTATTATGACATGTTGCTAGAGGAATCACTCCTGTATCGACGTCCTCCTAGAATGTCCAATAATTTCAGCATTGCCACAGCTACTAGTTGGTTGATAGTATTTTAATTTTCTATAATTCATTTTTATCAAAGAGAACAATAATGTTGGTTCTTATAATTTTAATTTTTTATGTTAAGTTTTTTTAAATTGTCATATTTTATTTTATTTTTTAGCTAAATCAACTAATGCAGTTCTTTTTGATGTAATTAAATAAAATGGGACTTCAATTAAAATTTTAAAATTGCTTATAGTATTCATCAAATTTTTAACTATAATTAATCAATAAAAAATATCTCAAATCAATAAACTAAAATATTTTACTTCTTAATTTATAATCTATTGTATTTCTTGATTTATAATCTATTGCATTTCTTGATTTATAATTTAAAAAAAAATTGATTAGTTTTTAAATTTAATGTTAAAAAATATAGATTTTTAGACTATTTATTTTTGATATATTATGTTTATCATTAAATATTAATATTTTGTCAAGTAAATGGATGTCAAATTTAAAGTAAAAAGTAGGATCTTTTGTACATCATTACACTTCATCCATTATTGTCATTATAAAAATACCTTTGGACATTAATGTTAAATGTAAGCCTTAATAGTTATAACTATTTTTACGTTTATTAGTTTTAAAGAATCAAATTTTGTTAAATATTTAAAATTTTAATTGAAAATGGTTTGCTAACAAATATAAAACATAATTGTCATGTCTTTCATCATTTTGTATGTTACACAAATATAAGAAGGGGTAACACTAAAACCCTACAAATTTTATTATATAAAATAATGTTAACTTCTTAATATTATAAGTAATGGTGTTCTATTTATTTCTTTCTTAAATTACAGAATATTAATTAAGAGAGTCTTTCTAAATGCTCATGTTACTAATTCTCTTACTAGAAAATCTAATTTAAAATTAATAAATAAACATTTAGAGTGTTAACTTCTTAATATTATAAATAATGGTGTTCTATTTATTTTCTTTCTTAAATCACTGAATATTAATTAAGAGAGTCTTTCTAAATGCTCATGTTACTAATTCTCTTAATAGAAAATCTAATTTAAAATAAATAAATAAAAATTCTCTAAATGTTATAAATTGAATAGCTTCTTTTACAAAAAGAGAGTTAAAAATAAATAAACTTGAGCTTGCAAGGGAGATAATCATTCTTCTTAATTATACTTAAAATCCCTTCATAACTTTTTAGCTGATTTTTCAAGTATTATATGTTTTCTTTGAACTCTAAATCTTGTAGTAACTACTTTATCTTTCGCTATTTACAACTAATAGAATTCTATTATGGGCTTATGTTTATTGACAAGTGTCATGTTAGGAATATTCATCATTTTTTAAAAATCTATATTTCTATTAATATATTTTTGATTCATAAATACATTGATTAAATGTATTTCTTTGTACAATTCACTAATATGTTATAAATCATAAGTTACAAGTTAAAGTTGTAAATTGCTCTATTTAAAAAAAATATATGTGAGAGAGCTTACTTCCAAACTTATGTTCTTATCCTCTTTTCTTTTCTTCTCATGTAGTATATATTTGACATATATACCCTTAAGCTTTAAGAATTTGACTATATTTACAAAGTCTTAACACATGATTAATAAAATCAAACATTACAACATTCAACTTGATATCAACATAAAATTTTAATTACTGATATTTTGAATTCTTTTCATAAAGTACAAATTAATATTCAATATTTCTATTCATTTGTTTTTATCCTTTATTAGTCAACATGCGTCATGAAAGCTACTCAAATTAAATATTCCCATCTTATGTTTGATTATGTACCATGTACATGAAACGTCGTCAAATAGATTTTTCTAATGTCATTTTTTTCGCTGCAAGTATTTGTCTCGTAGCGTCGAAGTTGTCAAAGAGAGTTTTCTAATGGATGTCGCATTTCGATGGAGTATTTAAGTCAATACACGCGGGCAGAATGTCGCATTTGGATGGAGAATTTAAGTCAATACACGTGGGCAGGAAAAATATTGACTGCAGTATGTGAGAAGATATTGTGGGAATCTCAAGTCAATACACGTGAATTGAAGTCAAGTTTGTGGACAATAATTTCTACTTTGACAGGAATTAAAAATATTTTGAACTAGATCTATTAAATTTTGTCCTTTATTCATTAGATTTTGTCTTGCCCTTAAGAACTCTCATGCTTATGCAATTTGGATGGTGCTACTTTTGTAGTTTATAAGGTGTCTTTGCAAGACACTCTATTGACTAGTATGACATGTTGTTAGCTCATAAACTATTGATTGACTATTATGATATGTTGCTAGAGCAATCACTATTGTTTTGATGTCTTCCTACAATGTCTAATCATTTCATTGTTGTCATAACTACTAGTTGGTTGATGGTATTCTAATTTTCAATAATTCATTTTTATAATAGAGAAGAATAAAGTTGAATATTATAATTTTAATTTTTTATGTTAACTTTTTTTAAATTGTCAAATTTTATTTTAATTTTTTTCTAAATCATGTAATGCAGTTCTCCTTGATGTAATTAAATAAAATGGAACTTCAATTAAAATGTAAAATTATTTATAGTATTCATCAATTTTTTAACTATAATTAACCAATTAAAAAAATCTCAAATTAAAATATTTTATTTCTTGATTTATAATTTTAATCCAATAATTTCATCATTGTCATAACTACTAGTTGATTGATGGTATTTTAATTTTCTGTAGTTCACTTTTATATAAGAGAAGAATAGTGTTGGTTATTATAATTCATTTCTATACTATGAGTCCCAATTTTGATCTACCGCAATAGAATAGTAGGGCCACTTGATCGATTGCATATGGGAGATGATCCAGTTCATCGAGGCACCTTGAAACTTTAGCTTTGCTACCTCTGCTTCTGATGCTCCCATTGATGATGATGGTAAAGGGACTCGATCTAGGACTACCCATGCTATTGCCATAGA
>VDFB02102462.1:0-12054 GCA_007258455.2 Sequoia sempervirens | reverse complement strand
GATGGACCCAAACTAGTCCTAAGATTTGCAGTCTCGTAAGAGGATTGAAAGAACAAGACCAAGGCTTGATGGAAAAAAATGAATACCCCACATCCACCCCCTATCTAGCACACATTCATGCTCTGTAGATGAGGTGAAGGTTTCTAAAAAGAACCCCCTTGTGTTGGGATAGAGCTCAATCTATCCAGAGACTATAGGCTTCCAAGAGATGGAAACCCAGTCATGGAGATCGGGAAGGGAGGGCCACAAGACATTAAATCTACACACCAAACCCTACTTCAAAAATTAAACCTTTTTCTTAGCAACCTCTGGTCCACAAACCACAATAGGGGAATCACAAGCACAAGGAAAAGGCCAAAATCGAGCCAGAGCAAGAGATTGAGCACCTTTAGCAGCCTCAAAGGACTTCACTCGACCCAAAAAAGGAACAGTTGGAGCAAGAGGCGACACAACAATACAGGGGGAGGACTATCCATCCCCTACAAAGGAGAGGGAACAGAGCCCCCAACCAAGTCTCACACAACAAGCACACCATTTAGAATCATGTCCACACATGCAGGAAACACAATAGAAGGAGGACCGTCCATCCCAAGGAGAGGAGCAAAGCCCTTGACCAAATCCCATAGGAAACTCACCATTCAAAATATCATCCACACAGCCAACCCTATAGAGACCCATCCAAAACAACCACCCAGCATCATAACAAAGGTTAGGAGCCAATTGAATGATGCCAACACAACACCTGTCCAGTGCAACATCAACAAACAAAGGATGTGTGGGATCAAAGCCCTCGCTAACATGCCCAACAACAACCTGTGCGCAACTCAAAGAAGACCGTTTCTCGCTACTCAAAGGAATCCCACCCAGAGACATTTCAAAAAATAAGAGAAGAATAATGTTGGTTATTATAATTTTAATTTTTTATGTGACATTTTTTAAAATTGTCATATTTTATTTTAACTTTTTCTAAATCAACTAATGCAGTTCTTTTTGATGTAATTAAATAAAATGGAACTTTAATTAAAATTTTAAAATTACTTATAGTATTGATGAAATTTTTAACTATAATTAACCAATAAAAAATATCTCAAATCAATAAATTAAAATATTTAATTTCTTGATTTATAATTTTTTTAAAAATTAATTAGTTTTTATATTTAATGTTAAAAAATGTATATATATTTTTTTCATTTAATATGTATATCTCCATATTATAGACTATTTATTTTTTATATATTATGTTTATCATTAAATATTAATATTTTGTGAAGTAAATGGATGTCAAATTTAAAGTAAAAAGTAAGATCTTTTGTACATCATTACACTTCATCCATTATTTCCATTATAAAAATACCTTTCAACATTAATATTAAATGTAACCATTAATAGTTATAACTATTCTTACATTGATTAGTTTTAAAGAATCAAATATTGTTAAATATTTAAAATTTTAATTCAAAATGGTTTGCTAACAAATATAAAACACAATTGTCACGTCTTCCGTCATTTTTGTGTGTTACACAAATAAAAGGAGGGGTAACACTAAAAGCCTACAAATTTGTAGTTATTGTATAAAATAATGTTAACATCTTAATATTATAAATAATGGTGTTCTATTTAATTTCTTTCTTAAATTACTGAATATTAATTAAGAGAATCTTTCTAAATGCTCATGTTACTAATTATCATAATAGAAAATCTAATTTAAAATAAATAAATAAACATTCTCTAAATGTTATAAATTGGATAGCTTCTTTAAGGAAAAGAGAGTTAAAAATAAATAAACTTGAGCTGTTAAGGGACATAATCATTCTTCTTGTAATTATACTTAAAATCACTTCATAATTTAGGAAATTTTTCAAGTATTATATGTTTTCGTTGAACTCTAAGTCTTGTCGGAAAGAGGGGCCTATAGTGGAGTGGGTTCAATAGTGGGGATAAAAGTAGTCCTGAGTGGGTCCCATAGTGAAGCACCTTAATATCCAATTGCAAAACACTTTTTATCCATAAAATACACAAATTGACAAATCATGTGATGCCACATCAACACACCAATAAAACATGACTTAGTGCACCACTATCGGTCTTACTTTTTTTTTGGGCATTTTTTGGATACCTAAACAAAAAGCATGTTGATGTGGCATATTGATGATGTGGCCCTAAAATGAAATATAGAAGCACGTGTTTTGTCAAATAAACTATTGTACAAAATTGGGAGTGATTTGAAATTTCCACATAAGATTTGAGAAAGGTGAAATTAGGGTGCTCCACTATGGGCCCCTCTCCCCTAGTAACTACTTTATCTTTTGCTATTTACAACTAATAAACTTCTATTGTGGGCTTATGTTTATTGTCAAGTGTCATGTTAGGAATATTCTTCATTTTTAAAAAATCTATATTTCTATTAATATATATTTAATTCATAAATACATTGATTAAATGTATTTCTTTGTACAATTCACTAATATGTTAAAAATCACAAGTTACAAGTTAAAGTTGTTGTAAATTGTTTTATTTAAAAATAAAATAAAATGTGAGAGAGTTTACTTCTAAACTTATGCTCTTATCCCCTTTTCTTTTCTTGACATGTAGTATATAACCTTAAGTTTTAAGAATTTGACATATATATCCTTAAGCATTAAGAATTTGACTATATGTACAAAGTCTTAACACATGATTGATAAAATCAAACATTACATCATTTAACTTGATATCGACATAAAATTTTAATTACTGATATTTTAAATTACAAATTAATATTCAATATTTCTGTTCATTGTTTTTTTATGCGTCATGAAAACTACTCGAATGAAATATTCCCATCTTATCTTTGATTATGTACCATGTGCATGAAACCTCGTCAAAGAGATTTTTCTAATGTCATGTTTTTAGCTTTAAGTATTTGTCTGGTAGCGTCGAAGTTGTCATCAGCGGGTGCCACAAAATTCATTGCTTGCAGTTTTTAAGTCAATACAAGACACTCTCGACGCTCCCAAAATATTGTGGGAGTAGTTTGGTCAATACACGCGCAGGAAAAGTTTTGAATGCAGTATGTGTGATGATATTGTGGAAATCTCAAGTCAATACACGCGAATTGAAGGAAAGTTTGTGGACAAGAAAAAATGTAGTTAAAGACACATCACATTGTCATTATAATTCAAACAAATTGAATGTATTTCCACTTTGTTCTTTATAATTCTCATGCTTATGCAATTTGGATGGTGCCACTTTTGTAGTTTATATGGTGACTTTGTAAGATACTTTATTGACTATTATGACATGTTGCTAGAGTAAAAATTATCTATTAAATATTATGACATGTTCAATAATTTCAATAATTGATTTTTATAAAAGAAAAGAATAATGTTGATTATTATAATTATAATTTTTTTATGTTAACTTTGTTTAAATTGTTAAATTTTATTTTAATTTTTTCTAAATCAAATAATACAATTCTCCTTGATGTAATTAAATAAAATGGAACTTCAATTAAAATTTAAAATTACTTATAGTATTCATTAATTTTTTAACTATAATTAACTAATAAAAAATATTTCAAATTAAAATATTTTATTTCTTGATTTATAATCTATTTTATTTCTTGATTATATTTTTTAAAAAATTGATTAGTTTTAAAATTTAATGTTAAAATAATATATATTGTTCCTTTCATTTAACATGTATATCTTCATTTTATAGACTATTTATTTTTGAAATATTATGTTTATCATTAATTATTAATATTATGTCAAGTAAATGGATGTCAAATTTAAAGTAAAAAGTAAGATCTTTTGTACATCATTACATTTCATCCATTGTTGTCATTATAGAAATATTTTTGGACATTAATATTAAATGTAAGTATTAATAGTTATAACTATTTTACATTTATTAGTTTTAAAGAATCAAAATTTGTTATATATTCAAAATTTTGATCCAAAATGATCTGCTAAGAAATATTAAACATATTTTTCACGTCTTTCATCATTTTTGTGTGTTACACAAATATAAGGACAGGTAGCACTAAAACCCTACAAATTTGTAGTTATTATATAGAATAATGTTAACTTCTTAATCTTAAAAATAATGGCGTTCTATTTAATTTCTTTCTTAAATTATTGAATATTAATTAAGAGAGTCTTTCTAAATGCTCATTTCACTAAATGTTCGAATAGAAAATCTAATTTAATATAAATAAATAAACATTCTCTAAATGTTATAAATATATAAACTTTAGGTGTGAGCCACATAATCATTCTTCTTGTAATTATACTTGAAATACCTTCATAATTTAGCTGATTTTTCAAGTATTATATGTTTTCTTTGAACTCAATAGTAACTACTTTATCTTTTGCTATTTACAACCAATAGACTTTTATTATGAGCTTATGTTTATTGACAAGTATCATGTTAGGAATATTTGTCATTTTTTTAAAATCTATATTTATATTAATATATTTTTAATTCATAAATACATTTATTGAATGTATTTCTTTGTACAATTCACAAATATACATGATATAAATCAAAAGTTACAAGTTAAAGTTGTAAATTTTTATATTTATGATTTATTTTTTTGTGAGAGTTTACTTCTAAAATTATGCCATACAAGATTGTCATAAATTTTCTATAATATTCAATTTCAAATACTTTTTTAAGAATACTTGCCAATATCTACATTAATCACTACAATAACATGTTGAATAAAATATATAAATTGGTGCACAAATACAAGTGTGTTAGATAAAAAATAGTGTAATGCAACACCTCAAATTACATCTTAGCCATAATGTTGCATCTTAGCTATAAATGATCTTCGCACTAGCTAACTCAAATTACACGCAACCAAAGTCAAGTCAATTATCATCCTTTTTTTCTCAAGCGGAAACTTCCTCTAACCTACCACGAGGCTGATAAGTTTGACTGGTTACCACGATTCAGTTTTTCCTTCTCTTGCTCTTGCTATAAATTGATCCCCAAATCCTACCCTTCTTCAAAATACGACATATTCATCATCTTTTTCTTGCTCAATAGGAATTGAAATATATCAACACTCATTTGGTTACAGAGAGCTAAATTTAGGATGGGAGGAAGCAGGATTTTGATACTCGGAGCAACTGGTTACATTGGTCGCCATGTGGCCAGTGCAGCCCTTGCTCAAGGCCACCCTACTTTCCTTCTTGTTAGGGAATCCACAGCTTCTAACCCTGACAAGGCCCAGTTGCTGGAGTCCTTCACATCCAAAGGAGCAACTCTGCTCTATGTAATTTACTCATACAATCACCATTCAACAACACACAATGTTTTTCTTGCCACTAATGTCATTTTTGTAATACCCAAATGCAGGGATCCATAGACGATTATGACAGCCTTGTAAAGGCAATCAAGAAGGTGGATGTGGTGATTTCCGCAGTGGGTGCTCAACAGTTAGCAGATCAGTTCACTCTCATTAAGGCCATCAAGGATGTTGGAACTGTCAAGGTACAATCCATGTCTATGTTTTAACCAAATTCATGACAGTGGTCATAATGCAATTCTGTTGTCCTGGATTGAGTTTATGTGTATCTTTTGCAGAGGTTTTTCCCATCAGAGTTTGGGATTGATGTTGACAGACACCACGCAGAGGAGCCTACGAAGAGTATGTTTGACTTGAAAGTTAAACTCCGTCGGGCTATTGAAGCAGAAGGCATTCCATATACATATGTTGCTCCCAACAGTTTTGCAGGCTACTTTCTTGCTAACCTTGCGCAGCCTGGCCAAATAGCTCCTCCAAGAGACAAAGTTGTCATTTATGGAGATGGAACTACCAAATGTATGTGCCATTTTCATTTTTGTAGTTCATTAATTAATATCATACAATTGTTGGTTATTTTAGATCTGGATTACTCATGATTTCTAGGAGTCTTTTTTGCAGACTCTGGTCTCTGTTATCAATTTCCTAATTTCATTTACTATTATGATTTTTTTGTTGATTCATGATCTCTGTTATTGGAGATTTGTGGTCTCTATTATTAGATTTATTTTGTGAGTCATGATGCCTGAATATGAGTTCCATGCAGAGCAGCAATAGATGAGGGGTCTCTGTTATGGAATTTTGCTTGATCTTTTGTCTGAAATATCTTTGAATTGGGAATGCAGCTGTATATTCGAAGGAAGAAGATATTGGGATATTCACAATCAAGGCAGTAGATGATCCAAGAACCTTGAACAAGATCCTTTACTTGAGGCCTCCTGCCAATACTATCTCCACCAATGACCTTGTAGCCCTTTGGGAGGCAAAGATAGGGAAGACTTTGGAGAAGGTCTATCTATCTGAGGAGAAGGTTCTTAAATTAATCCAAGGTAAGGGTTTGCAACCCTGATTCGATGGTTTACTATTAAAATTGGCGGATGAAACTTTAAGCTAGGGAATCTACTATTCACGCATTCTGGGTATTATTTGTTTCTGTGGGATGCAAAACTTAGTAAAACAGTTCATATGAGGGTCGCTTCTGAAAGACCAATTTGCTACTATTCTTTTGCCCAAACAGTTTTACCAGTAACATAATTTGTGTATCACACTAGATCAGAAATGAAGTCTACTAGTACAGATCCATCCATCCATCATTAACAGAGACAGAGCCAAAGGATTTATGGTTCCGATATTTATGCCCTCACACTTATATTGTGGATGACGCTTATACTCGTTTAGATATCTCTGGATCATTTGGAATCCATGTTATGAAGTTTAGAAGTACTCATAATTTGAAGGATTTTCAATCCTTTCCATATGATTTTTTACCATATTGAGTGAAATTAACGCCCTTTTGAACTGTGTTTGGCGATGCAGATACACCTTTTCCAGGAAATTATATGGTATCTATTTACCACGCCATTTATGTGAAAGGGGATCAAACCAATTTTAAAATTGGACCTGATGGTGTTGAGGCCAGTAATCTGTACCCAGATGTCAAGTACACAACTGTTGAGGAGTATCTTAGCGCATTTTTGTGAATAATATAGTATGTTCTCTTATCAGGAAAAGCCACGCTTTCTGTGGCGAATGTCTGAGAAGTTTTACTAGCCATCGCAAATAAACAGAAGGGTCTTTATTGAGGCTTGTTTAAGGGCTTTCTAAGTTGTAGTTCTATGATATCAATATTATGTTCTCTTTGTGAGTAATTAAGGGTCTTTATTGAGGCTTGTTTAAGGGCTTTCTAAGTTGTAGTTCTATGATATCAATATTTTGCTCTTTGTGAGTAATTATATTTATACTTTTGGATGTTGTAAAAAGCTCGAGGTCCTTTTCCAGATGAACCATTGAATGACACCATAAAATACATTAAGGCATAACAGTACCTAAAACAATATTATTTCAGCTGTTACAGATGCTAAGCAAGTTTTATTTTGAGGTCTATTTTCTTATTTGTAATCTTAATCTGGATTTAATAATGTTAAAAGAGGTATTTTACAATGTCAGTAAAAGTTGGAGTATACTTTCACGAATGTGTTAATAATTTTTATTTTATTTTATTTGAAATTTGACAGCTGTTTACATATTTATATAATAATATTTAATAACAAACATAATATTTTTAAAATAAGCATATAAAAACAAAAATATATTTTTATAATAATATTTGTTTTTCCATCATATTTGGATAAATCGCTGAAAACATTTTTTTTACAATTTTGTATGGACCATGCCCTAGAATCAGCATTACTAGCAAATTTTCTCTAATTGACCTTCCACACCTCTTGGTACACCCAAGAGGTGTGGAAGGTCAATTAGAAAAAATTTGGTTTATTTTTTGCATATATTTGTGTAGTACATAAGGTAAATTGGTGAGTCATATAGAAAATGATTTTATTTATATATTATTAGTATTAATTTTATTTTATAGGGTTTTTTGAAGCCCGTGCTCTGTAATTCTTCTTGTTTGAATAAATTTTAACCCCTCTTTTATTTCTCTTATTTTATATTTTATTATATTATAATATTATGATATATATATTTTTTGATGAATAGGCATTAATCTATATTAATTCAAAGATTAAAATACATATTCACAAAAAAGTGAGTGGTAAGAAGGCACACCCCGAGAGTCATATGGGCAACACCCAAAAAGCCAAAAAAAATAAAAATTTATTTTTATGTATTAACTATTATATTCACCAAACTAATCTCAGACCTAAGTAATTTACTGTGTATAGTTATAAACTTTTCTATAAATTTCTCTGCAACTAATTATACATTTGGATTAGATGTTGAATATTCTCACAACATTGCTTTTACAGTTTGTTCCATAAATCAATTTTCAGCCCATGCCAAAATCGCACATTTAAAAATATGTTATCCATAAAAAATTCTTGACTAATAAAAATGACTATTGAGAAATCAAAATAATCTCTCATTTATGCAAAAGACCGGAGATTATTCCAACCCTAAACAAGGCATGATACAGACAAATTTTAAAAATCACTTTCCAGATGCACAAATAAATGAGATACGTGGAGCGACCTGCCAGCTACTGCCAAATTCTCCCAAACAGTACCTCGCTAACGCCAATCCCACCGCCAAATTTCAAAATTAAAAAACAACACACCTCCCTTTAAACAAGGCCAACATGCTTAGCTTATGAAGTTTCCTGATCTTTTGACAACCTCTGGAACCCTTACTGAAAAGCAATACCTCACAAGCATGGAATCAACCCCTCGTCCCTCTGCCATCTTCTTCCTTAATTCCTCCAAAGATCAATTAAACTATTAGATTTTATATTTTAATTTAATTCTTTGATCTATATAAAATAACATTCACTTGATAATCAGAGGTAATAAATTCATATTTATATTTAATTCTATCCCTTTGTAATTCTTGTGGTTTCTGATACCCCACGCTTTTAAGAATTCCCAGCTGTATGTGTTGAGTCCTGGCAATGTCACAAGTGTGCCCACTCATGTGATCCTTCCAACTTTGGATATTGCATGCAGTTCCTGTATTTATTCACGTTTTAATTCATTGCATGAAATTTAAATTTAATATCTTAATAATTCTAATTTCATGTTTCTTTTATTCTTTTATTATCTATAGGCTTCTGCATGGATTCTTTTAAGTTCTCAGACTCTACTCTGAGATGGCTCAATTATTCATTCTCTCTCATGTTCCTAGACATTCTTTATTTGGCAAGAGGTTAATATTTTTGATTTCTTGCTTTTCATAGATTTTTGTGTCAAAAGACATTGTTATTTTTTGTGTAGAAACCATGAAGTACGTTAGGGTGGCATTGTCACCTTTCTCTCTCATATGTGGCATCAAGATTTAGTTAATGAATGATGTGACCCCACCAACTAACCATTTTGGGCTCTTTGTAATATTTGTAATTTTTCCTTCAAAGTTATTAATGTTTATGTTTTGAATGGTATTGTTGAGAGATTCAATATCTACCACCACTTGGGTTATGTGTGGTGATTTTAATATGATTCAAATGACCTATATTGAATGTGGGAACTTTCCTACATGGTGGAAAATTGGTTAAAGAGAGGCTCGGTTCTTTATGTGTAATAATCTAGGACTTTTTTATCCTAATATTGATCTCCACCAAGAATATATGACATTTTACTCTTGGAGCAATCTTACAATAGGGCTTGATATAGTGATCGAGCATTTAGATTAAGCAATGATGTCTTTTTTTCTTTTCTAGCTATTACTCCCTCCATAGTGGAGCTTTTGTTGACTGTTGTACTTCCACACCACTTTCTAATATGGTTTTGTATTGAGTGGAAATATTCTAAAACAAAGGCCATGAAGATTAAGCTTCTCTAAGTACATCAATGCTCAATCACAAGGGTACACTAGCTTGTATCCAATTTTTTAAAAAATTTGAATAACACTTATGCATGAGATTGAATGGATATCCTAGTGGAATGATGTTATTGCATGTAATTCCTAATTCCTTCACATTAAGGGGTGTCAATTGGCATGTTTCTACTACTACTTATACAAGGCCACCACCTTGAAGCTCTACAAAGCCATTTCCACTTTAGAAGCACAACCCTTTGATTTGGTTAATCAACTTTGAGTGGATCAAATTTTCCACCAAAACTAAGTTGTAGATGCTCACATTAATAATTAATCCTAAATCCAAACTCAAACTCATTGGTTCAAGATAAGAGACATTATGGGAATTGTAAATCATGAAGGAAAGAAAAAATTATGGTCAAATTGTATATACTATTGAATACAATATGTGTGGGATGATGTTATGGGAATCTTGAGTAAAACCATATGGGAAAGGAAAAAAATTCATCAAAGGGTATATAATATTGAATGTAATATGTGTGGGATGATGTTGTTGGATTCCTAAGTAAAATTATGTGGGAAAGAAATTGTTTAGTTAAAGGGTATATAATATTGAAGAAGTCATTTTTTCAAATTGAAGAAGTTGTTTTTTTCCAAATTGAAGAGTTTAGAGAAGTCTAATTTCTAGTAACATACACTATTGAATTATGTAAAGTGTTACCCAAAATTTAGGGATAAATTCTACTATCTAGGGATTTAAAATTATAAGTTAACATTTTTGGAGCATTTTTAGAATTTTATAAGTTTAATACTTTTTTTTTAGTGTAGTATTGGGTTGAAATTCACTCTCAAGAATCATTTAATCATGTAGGATTTATGTGTAAATTTTTAGGTATGTATTAGGTTCTAAAAGAATAGGTCCAAAATTCTATATGCTAGAGGTTTTTTTATCAAGGAGGTAAAGATAGGCTTCTCTACAAATTTAGGAATGTTGAAGGATAAATATGAGAGTATGCAAACTCTCTTACTCTTTGGTATTAATTTAAACCTAGGAGGGTGTTCCTACATGTCACCAAATTTGTTTAACATATCAAGTTTGGAGTGATTAGTTAGTGATTTACATAAGAAATATACCCAATTGTGTGCTTAACCACTAAAAATTATAACTTAATTAAGATAGTACTAGTACTAACCTATCATAGTTGATTCCATACCTTGCATCATATTTGTAAGATGACAACAATTTGTAGTCCAAAAAATCTATTTTCTTATTCAATGCATGTCACAGACAACAAGGTATACAATATTATGGATGATTTATTAAACATATGATAATTTAAATTTCACATAAAATGTATCCTTTGTTATCTCATTGGATCATGGACAACATACATATTTTCTATTTCTTTATTTATAAAATTAGTAAAATATTTTCTTTTTTTTATGAGTATGGAGGATTGAGATATCTAGTGACTAATGCTTTGTTAGGTAATAGAACTTAGCACTTTCACCATTTCAAATAGAAATTAGCTAGGGAAAAAGGATATTATTTAGATAAATATTTATATTTAATGATCCCTCTCTAAGTCCATTAATGATAATATATGATAGTTAAATGAAAACACATGTATAACAAATATGTCATTGATTAGATGCAACAAAATTTTCAAATACCGAATTACAACTTCAAAAGAAAGTGTGGTGGAATAAATTTTACAAGGTGAGGGCTCATTGCACCTCAAAACCCTAAAATCCATCTAAAATAATGGCTACCCAAGGAGATAATTGTTACAAGAATGTGCTAGAGTAGCCATCTCCCTATAATTGGGAGAGTATCATTAATGGTGGACACACTATAAAACCCTAGATAGTTTTGTACTACTACAATGAAAATCCCAAAATGATCATCCCTTACAAATAAGAAAACTTACAAATATATACATCTTTGACCCTAAAAATTTGAATGTAATAAGAAAATATGGTAGAAGAGTGTTGAAAGGGACACTTAGACCATTTTTGTAGTTGTCATTAATTATTTCCTTGAAATTATGTCATAAAAAATCATAGGGTAGTTCAAATAGGCTAAAAATATTCATCATTCCAATCTTTTCCACTTTGTGTGATTATTTCAAGGGCATTCGAGTGTGAAGAGACAAATGAGGGTTACAAAATATATAAAAAATTGACAAGAAATGACATGAATGCATCAAGATCCAAAACCCTATAATTCTAATTAACTCAAGCACATTAATTTAAAATTTACCTTATTTTTTAAA
>VDFB02102461.1:0-19360 GCA_007258455.2 Sequoia sempervirens | reverse complement strand
TTTTTGTTAAGTTATTGCCGCACTTAGGAAACCGCTTGTGTTTAAGTTTTCATGGGTCATCACTCAAGTTTGGTGACTACGATTGTGGAATGCACTGTAATTGTCCATTCTATACACATATTTTCTATCGCATTTTCTGAACCTTAATTCTTTGTTGAGTTATAGACGCATTTTTGGAATCCATCGAGTTTGAGTCAACTTTGGTGACTACGCTTGGGGATTACACTCTAGATGTGCATTCTATTATTCTCATTTTTTCTATCGCCTTTTGCAAACCATAATTTTTTGTTGAGTTATAGCCGCATTTAGGAAAACGCTCGTGTTTGAGATATTTTAGGCCTTCGATCAATTTTGGTGACTACGATTGTGGATTACACTCTAGTTGTGCATTCTATACACTTATTTTCTATTCATTTTCGCGAACCATCATTTTTTGTTGAGTTATAGCCGCACTTAGGAAACCACTCATGTTGGAGTTTTCGTGGGCCATCAATCAACTTTGGTGACTATGATGTTGGATTGTATTGTATCTATGCATTTTATACACAGTTTTAATCACCTTTCACAAACCTTCAATTTTTTTTTAGTAATTTCCTTATTTAGGAAAATGCTCGAATTTGAATTTTCATGGGCCATCAATAAACTTTGGTGACTACGCTTCTGGATTATACTATAGTTGTGCATTCTATACATGTATTTTCTATCGTCTTCCACAAACCTTTATTTTTTGGTGAGTTATAGCCTCATTTAGGAAACCGCTCGTGTTTCAGTATTTGTGGGCCTTTGACCAACTTTGGTGACTACGATTGTGGATTACACTATAGTTGTACAAGCATTCTATATGTGTATTTCCTATCGCCTTTCGCGAACCTTCATTTTTTTTGAGTTATAGTTGCAATTAGGAAACTGCTCATGTTTAAGTTTTTCATGGGCCATTAATCAACTTTGGTGACTATGATTGTGGATTGCACTACAGTTTTCCATTTTGTACATGTATTTTCTATCGCCATTCGCGAACCTTCAACTTTTCTTGAGTTATAGCCGCATTTAGGACACTGCTCGAGTTTGAGTTTTCTTGGGCCATTGCTCAACTTTGGTGAGTATGTTTGTGGATTACACTATAGTTGTAGATTCTATACATGCATTTTCTATTGCCCTTGACAAAACTTTATTTTTTGTTGAGTTATAGCCACATTTAAGAAACTACTCATGTTTGAGTCTTTGTGGGCCATCAATCAACTTTCGTGACTACGATTGTGCATTGCAGTGTAGTTGTCCATTCTGTACATGTATTTTCTTCCGCTTTTAAAAAACCTTCATTTCTTGTTGAGTTATAGCCATATTTACAAAACCGCTCATGTTTGAGTTTTTGTCGGCCATCAATCAACTTTGGTCACTACGATTGTGGATTGCACTGTAGTTGTCCATTCTTTATGTGTATTTTCTATCGCCTTTCGTGAACATTCATTGTTTTTCTAGATATAGCCACATTTAGGAAAACCACTCGAGTTTGAGTTTTCGTAGGTCATTGATCAAGTTTGGTGAGTCCGATTGTGGATTACATTGTAGTTGTGTATTCTATACACCTATTTTCTATCACCTTTCAAGAACCTTCATTTTTCATTGAGCTATAGGCGCACTTAGGAAACCGCTCATGTTTGAGTTTTTTTGGGCCATCAATGAACTTTGGTGACTATGATTGTGGATAACACTGTAGTTGTGCTTTCTATACACATATTTTCTATCGCCTTTGATGAACCTGCATTTTTTTTCAAATTATAGCCGCATTTAGGAAACTCCTCATGTTTGAGTCTTTTTCAGCCACCCATTAAGTTTAGTGACAACGATTGTGGATTGTACTGTAGTTGTGCATCTTATACATATATTTTAATCACCTTTCATGAACATTCATTTTTTGTCGAGTTTTTGGCCACATTTTGGAAAATGTTCGTGTTTGAGTTTAATGGACCATCTATCAAATTTGGTGACTACAATTGTGGAATACATTGTAGTTATGCATTCTATACGTGTATTTTCTATTTCCTTTCGCGAACCTTCATTTTTTATTTAGTTATAGTCGCATTTAGGAAACTGCTAGTGTTTGAGTTTTCGTAGGTCATCGGTCAACTTTAGTGACTACGATTGTGCATTGCACAATATTTGTCCATTCTATACGCATATTTTCTATTGCCTTTCCTGAACCTTCATTTTTTGTTAAGTTATATTTGCATTTAGGAAACCGCCTGTGTTTGAATTTTTGTGGGTTATCTATCTACTTCAGTGACTACGATTGTAGACTGCATGTAGTTGTCCATTTTACATGCGTACTTTCTATTGCCTTTTGCAAACCTTCATTTTTTGTTGAGTTATAGCCGCATTTAGGAAACCGGTTGAGTTTGACCTTTCATGCACCATAGGTCAACTTTGGTGACTACACTTGTGGATCACATTGTAGTTGTGCATTGTATACGTGTATTTTCTATCGCCTTTCCAAAACCTTCATCTTTTCTTGAGTTATAACCCCTCGAGTTTGAGTTTTCATGGGCCATCGATCTACTTTGGTGACTAAACTTATCGATTACACTGTTGTTGTGCATTTTATACACGTATTTTCTATCACCTTTCGTGAACATCCATTTTTTGTTTAGTTATAGCAGCATTTAGGATATCGCTCGTGTTTCAATTTTCCTTGAGCAAAACGCTCAAGTTTAAGTTTTCGTGGGCCATCGATCAACTTTTTTGACTATGCTTGTGGATTACACTTTGGTTGTGCACAACTAGGTGCATTGTATATGAAAAGTGAAACACAAGCGGTTTTCTAATTGTGGCTATAACTCAACAAAAAATGAAGGTTCGTGAAAGGCAATAGAAAATACACATGTACAATGCACAACTAGAGTGTAATCCAGAATCGTAGTAAAAAAAGTTCATCGATGGCCCACGAAAAATTCAAACATGAACATTTTTCTAAATGCAGCTACAACTCAACAAAAAATGAACGTTCTTGAAAGGTGATTAAAAATATGCATATATAATGTACAACTACAGTACAATCCACAATCGTAGTCACCATAGTTGATCGTTGGTCCATGAAAAACTCAAACACGAGCAATTTCATAAATTCGGCTATAACTCAACAAAAAATGAAGGTTCACAAAAGGTGATAGAAAATACATGTACAAATTGGACAACTACAGTACAATCCTCAATCGCAGTCACCAAAGTTGATTGATGGCCCAAAAAAACTCAAACATGAGCAATTTCCTAAATGCGGCTATAACTTAACAAAAAATGAAGGTTCACAAAAGGCAATTGATAATAAGCGTATAGAATGCACAACTACAATGTAATCCAAAGTCATTGTCACCATCGATGGCCCACGAAAACTCAAACACAAGCGTTTTACTAAGTGCAGATTTAAATCAACAAATCTTTTGTCAGAAAATTAAAAATATGGGCTTTTATACACGTGTATAGGATTTTTCATAGAAAGATTTAAAAAAATTGCCTCTATAACCATAGAATGCACAACTACAATCTAATCCACAATTGTAGTCACCAAAGTTGATTGATGGCCCAAGAAAACTCAAACATGAGCGTTTTCCTAAATGCCGCTATAAATAAAAATAAAAATGAAGGTTCAAGAAAACTCATTTAAAAAATATGCGCATAGAACGCACAACTATAGTACAATTCAAAATCGCAATCAACAAAGTTGATTTATGGCACACAAAAACTCAAACACGAGCATTTACCTAAATGCGGCTATAATTTAACAAAAAATTAATGTTCCTAAATGTCAATAGAAAATACCTGTACAAAATGGACAAACACAGTGAAATCCAAAATCATAGTCACCAAAGTTGATCGATGGCCCACGAAAACTCAAACACGAGTAGTTTCCTATATGTGGCTATAACAAAACAAAAAATGAAGGTTCATGTAGGGCAATAGAAAATACACGTATAGAATGGACAACTGAAGTGCAATCCACAATTGTAGTCAGCAAAGTTGATCAATGGCCCATGAAAAGTCAAATACGAGCGGTTTCCTAAATGTGGCTATAATTGAAGAAAAAATGAAGGTTCCCCAAAGGCAATAGAAAATATGTGTATAGAATGCAAAATTACAATGTAATCCACAAGCGTAGTCACCAAATTTGATCGATGGCCCACAAAAACTCATCCACGAGCATTTTCCTAAATGTGGTATAACTCAAAAAAATATGAAGGTTCGTGAAATGTGATTAAAAACTCAAACATGAGCAGTTTCCTAAGTGTGGCTATAACTCAATAAAAAATGATGGTTCGTGAAAAGCAATAGAAAATACACTAATAGAATGCACAACTACAGTGTAATCCACAGTCGTAGTTACCAAAGTTTATTGATGGCCCACAAAAACTCAAACGTGAGCGGTTTCCTAAATGTGGTATAATAAAAAAAAAATGAATGTTCACGAAAGGCGATAGAAAATTAACATTCATAATACACAACTACTATGCAATCCACAATTGTGGTCATTAAAGTTGATCGATGGCCCACGAAAACTCGAAAAAAGAGTGGTTTCCTAAGTGCAGCTATCACTCAACGAATAATGAAGGTTCATGAAAGGTGATAGAAACTACACATATAGAATGCACAACTATAGTATAATCCATAATTGTAGTCACCAAAGTTGATCAATGGTCCATGAAAACTCAAACACGAGCGTTTTCCTAAATGCGGCTATAACTCAACAAAAGATGAAGGTTCGTGAAAGGCAATTAAAAATATTTGTATAGAATGGACAACTAAGTACAATCCACAATCGTAGTCACCAAACTTGATCGATGGCCCAAGAAAACAAAAACTCGAGCGGTTTCGTAAGTGTGGCTATAACTAAGTAAAAAATAAAGGTTCGCGAAAGGGGATAGAAAATACACTTATAGAATGCACAACTATAGTGTAATACACAATCATAGTCACCAATGTTGAATGACAGCCCAAAAAAACTCTAACATGAGCAGTTACTTCAGAGCAGCTATAATTTAAGAAAACATGAGGGTTCGTGAAAAGCGATAGAAAATACGCATATAGAATGCCCAACTACAATGTAATCCACCAGCGTAGTTAGCAAAGTTGATCGATGGCCCATGAAAACTCAAACATGAGCGCTTTCCTAAATGCGGCTATAACAAAAAAAAAATGAAAGTTCACGAAAGGTGATAAAAAATATGCATACATAATGGACAACTAAACTCTAACAGACAATCATAGTCACTTATGTTGATCAATCGCCCAGGAAAACTCAAACACAAACCATTTGCTAAGTGCAGCTATAACTCAACGAAAAATGAAGGCCAGCGAAAGGCGATAGAAAATAGGCCTATATAATGCATAAATAACTATAGAGCAATCCATGAGCGGTTTCCTAAGTGCAGCTATAACTCAATGAAAAATGAAGGCTCATGAAAAGCAATAGAAAATATACGTATAGAATGCACAACTACAGTGTAATCCACAAGGTTACTCACCAAAGTTGATCAATGGCCCACAAAAACTCAAATTCAAGCGGTTTCCTAAATGCATCTATAACCCAAAAAAAATGAATGGTCGCAAAAGGCGATAGAAAATACACGTACAAAATGGACAACTATAGTGCAATCCACAATCGTAGTCACCAAAGCTGATTGATGCCCCATGGAAACTCAAACACAAGTGATTTCCTTACTGTTGCTATAACTCAACGACAAATGAAGGTTCGGGAAAGGAAATAGAATATACGTGTATAAAATGCACAACTCCAGTTTAACCAAAAATCATAGTAATGAAAGTTGATCGATGGCCTACAAAAACTCAAGCACGAGCGTTTCCCTAAATGTGGCTATAACTCAACAAAAAATTAAGGTTCGTGGAAGGCAATTAAAAATATGCATACAAAATGCACAACTATAGTACAATCCACAATCGTAGTCACCAAAGTTGATTAATGCCCCACAAAAACTCAAACATGAGCGGTTTCCTAAATGTGGCTATTACCTCTACTACTTTTCAAAAAAGTCTATCTTTTTCAAGATCAACTATAATTGTCGATTTTCCCAAAAATAATTGTTTCGTAGATTCTTTTTTTGACGAGTTCTTTCATGTTGGTGAAAAATTAGTTTTTCAAAAAGAGGACGATCTGGATCTACTCAAAATGACATTCTCTACAAAACCCATTTCTCAGATTTTTCATCAAAAGATTTGAAAATTTCTCCTTTGTTACCTCTACTGCTTCTACTTTTCAAAAAAATATTTTTTTTTCCAAAAAAACTTATTTTTTCAAAAAATGGAGAATCTAAATCTCTTGAGCACACAAGCACCTATAATACCTATATTTTCAATTTTCCAAAAAAAATTGTCGTAGATTCTATTTTTGAGGGGTTCTTGCATGTTGTTGAAAAAATAGTTTTTCGAAAAAAGGACGATCTGAGTTTACTGAGAACGACATTCTCTACAAAACCCATTGATCAGATATTTCATAAAAAGATTAAAAAAAATTGCCTCTGTTACCTCTACTACTTATACTTCTCAAAAAAATCTATCTTTTTCAAAAACAACTTATTTTTTTTAAAAATGAACGACCTGGGTTTCCTAAATGTGGTTATAAGTAAAAAAAAATGAAGGTTCACAACAGGCGATAGAAAATATGCGTACAAAATGGACAACTACAATGTAATCCACAATTGTAGTCACCAAAGTTGATCGATGGCCCAAGAAAACTCAAACACGAGTGGTTTCCTAAGGTTCTTTAAAGGTGATGGCAAATACGCATATAGAATGCACAACTTTAGTGTAATCCACATTCGTAGTCAACAAAGTTGATCGATGCCCCACAAAAACTGAAACACGAGCGTTTTCCTAAATGCAGCTATAACTCAACAAGAAATGAAGGTTCATTAAAGGCGATAGAAAATACCTGTAAAGAATGGACAACTACAGAGCAATCAACAATTGTAGCCACCAAAGACGATTAATGGCCCACGAAAACTCAAACACGAGCAGTTTTGTAAGTGCGGCTATAAGTCAACAAAAAAAGGAGGCTTGCGAAAGGGGATATAAAATGCGCGTGCATAATGGACAAGTAGATTGCAATCCATTAATGTAGTCACTAAAGTTAATCAATGGCCTACGAAAACTCAAACACAAGCGGTTTTCTAAGTGCAGCTATAACTCAATGAAAAATGAAGGTTCCAAAAAAGTGATTGGAAATACAAGTATAGAATGCACAACTATTGTGTAATCCACAATTGTAGTCACCACAGTTGATGGATGGCCCACAAAAACTCAAACACGAGCGGCCTAAGTTCGGCTATAACTAAACGAAAAATGAATGTTTAAGAATGGAAATTGAAAATGCGTGTATATAATGCAAAACTACAATGTAATCCGCAATTGTAGTCAATAAAGTTGATAGATGGCCAACGAAAACTCAAGCATGAGTGTTTTGCTAAATGCGGCTATAACTCAATAAAAATGAAGGTTCGTGAAAGGCGATAGAAAATACATGTATAGAATGCAAAACTGCAGTGTAATCCACAATCATAGTCACCAAAGTTGATTGATGGCCCGAGGAAACTCAAACACAAGCGGTTTCCTAAGTGCGGCTATAATTCAACGAAAAAATGAAGGTTCGCGAAAGTCAATAGAAAATATGCATATAGAAAGCACAACTATATTGCAATCCACAATCATAGTCATAAAAGTTAATTGATGGCCCACGAAAACTCAAATACGAGCGCTTTCCTAAATGTGACTATAACTACACGAAAAATGAAGGTTCATGAAAGGCAATTAAAAATATGCGTACAAAATGCTTACCTATAGTACAATCCATAATCGTAGTCACCAAAGTTGAATAATGGCCCAGAAAAACTCAAACATTAGCGGTTTCCTAAATGCAGCCATAACTCAACAAAAAATGAAGGTTCACGAAAGGCGATAGAAAATACGTGTATGTTTATAAACTACTACAGTGTAATCCATAATCGTAGTCACCAAATTTGATCGATGGTCACAAAAACTCATTTACGAGTCGTTTCCTAAATACATCTATAACTCAATAGAAAATTAAGTTTCACAAAAGGTGATAGAAAATACGCATAGAGATGGCCCCACAAAAACTCAAACACGAGTAGTTTCCTAAGTGAAGTTATAACTCAATGAAAAATGAAGGTTCACGAAAGGTGATAGAAAATAAAGATACATAATGCACAACTACAATGTAATCCACAAGCATAGTCACCAAATTTGATCGATGGCCCGAGAATACTCAAACATGAGCAGTTTCCTAAGTTCGACTATAACTCAACGAAAGATGAAGGTTCGCGAAAGGCAATAAAAAATAAACATACAAAATGCACAACTACAATGTAATCCACAAGCGTAGTCACAAAATTTGATTGATGGCCCAGGAATACTCAAAGATGAGCAGTTTCCAAAGTACGGCTATAACTCAACGAAAGATGAAGGTTCACGAAAGGCGATAGAAAATACACATGTAGAATGCACAACTATAGTGCAATCCACATTCGTAGTCACGAAAGTTGATTGATGGCCAACAAAAACTCAAACACAAGCGTTTTACTAAGTGGGACTAGAACTCAACAAATTTTTTTGGGGAAAATAAAAAATATGGAATTTACACGGTAATAGGATTTTTCATAGAAAGATTCAAAAATTTGTCTTTGTTACCTCTACTACTTCTGCTTTTCAAAAAAATCTAGTTTTTTCAAAATCAACTTATTTTTTCAAAAAACGGACGATATGGATCTCTTTATAACATGAGCATCTATAAAACCCATATCTTTTATTCTCCGAAAAAATATTGTTTTGTAGATTCTATTTTTGAGGGGTTCTTTCATGTTGATGAAAAATTAGTTTTTCCAAAGAAAGACAATATGGGTTTACTCAGAACGACATTCTATGCAGAAACAATTTCTTAGATTTTTCATAAAAAAGATTCATAAAATTTGCCTCTTTACCTCCGCTGCTTCTACTTTTGAAAAAAATCTATCTTTTTGAAAAAAAACTATTTTTTTTAAAACTGCATAATCTCGACTGAGACTGAATTATACTTTAAATTTCAATATTAATGCCAACTGAATTAATTAACTGGCGAAAACTGGCATCTGGTTCATAAAATCGGTTTTCATTGATATGGTTAAAATGACGAACCACGATTTCAGCGATTGAGTTTATTCAGACTACCAAGAACTATTTGACCAGAGTCCTTATCTGAAAAAATTATTTCATTGATTCTACTTTTGAGGAGTTTTTGCATGTTGGTGAAAATTTGTATATAGAATGCACACCTACAGTGTAATCCACAATTGTAGTCACCAAAGTTTATTGATGGCCGACAAAAACTCAAACATGAGAGGTTTCATAAATGCCGCTATCACTAAACAAAAAATAAAGGTTTGCGAAAGGTGATAGAAAATACACATATAGAATGCAAAACTACAGTGTAATCCACAAGTGTAGCCACCAAAGTTGACCTATGGACCACAAAAACTCAAAATCAAGCAATTTGCTAAATGGGGCTATAACTCAACAAAAAATGAAGGTTCAATAACGGCAATAAAAAATATGAGTAAAAATGGACAACTACAATGCAATCCACATTCGTAGTCACCAAAGTTTATTGATGGTCCATGAAAACTCAAACACGAGCGGTTTCCTAAATGCTGCTATAACTAAACAAAATATGAAAATTCGCAAAAGGTGATAGAAAATATCCGTATTCGTAGTCACAAAAGTTGATTGATGGTCTACGAAAACTCAAACACGTGCAGTTTCCTAAATGCAGCTATAACTCAACAAAATATGAAGGTTTGTGAAAGGCGATAGAAAATATGCGTATAGATTGCACAAATACAATGTAATCCACAATCATAATCACCAAAGTTGATTGATGGCCCAACGAAAAACTCAAACACGAGCGGTTTCCTAATTGCAGCTATAACTCAAAGATAAATGTAGGTCGTGAAAAATGATAGAAAATATGCATATAGAATGCATAACTACATTGTAATTGACAATCGTAGTCACCAAAGTTGACCAATGGCCCATGAAAACTTAAACATGAGTGTTTTCCAAGATGCGGCTATAACTTAAAAAAAATGAAGGTTTTTGAAAGGCGATAAAAAATTTGCGTACAAAATGCTCAACTACAGTACAATCCACAATCGTATTCACCAAAGTTGATTGATGACACACAAAAATTCAAACACGAGTGGTTTCTCAATCGTATTCACCAAAGTTTATTGATGACACACAAAAACTCAAACACGAGTGGTTTCTTAAATGTGGGTATAAGTCAACAAAAAAAGAAGGTTTGCAAAAGTTGATCGAAAATATGAGTATAGAATAGACAACTAGAGTGCCATCCACAATCGTAGTCACCAATGTTGATCGATGGCCCATAAAACACAAACACGAGCATTTTATAAATACAGCTATACATCAACATAAAATGAAGGTTAGTGAACGGTGACTAAAAATATATTTAGACAATGCACAACTATAGTACAATCCACAATCGTATTAAGAAAATTGACTAATGGCCCACAAAATTTCAAACATGAGTGGTTTCCTAAATGCGGCTATAACTCAACAAAGAAACACGAACGGTTTCATAAGTTCGGCTATAATTCAATGAAAAATGAAGGTTCACAAAAAGTGATAAAAAATGTGCGTATAAAATGCACAACTATAGTGTAATCCACAATCGTAGTCACTAATATTGATTGATGGCCCATGAAAACTCAAACACAAGCGTTTTCTTAAATGTGGCTATAACTCAACAAAAAATGAAGGTTCGTCAAAGGCAATTAAAAATATGTGTCCAAAATGCACAACTATAGCACAATCCATAATCATCGTCACCAAAGTTGAATTATGGCCCACAATAACTCAAACATGAGTGGTTTCCTAAATGTGGCTATAACTCAACAAAAAATGAAGGTTCACGGAAGGCTATAGAAAATACGCGTACAAAATGGACAAGTACAGTGCAATCCACAATCATAGTCACTAAAGTTGATCGATGGCCGACGAAAACATGAGCGATTTCTTAAGTGTGGCTATAACTCAACGAAAAATGAAGGTTCATGAAAGGCAATAAAAAATACGCGCATAGAATGTACAACTATAGTGTAATCCACAATCGTAATCATTGACAGCCCAAATACGTACGCTTTCCAATGCTATAACTCAAATGTAAAAAAAAAAAGAAGGTTCAAGTGGCAATGATTAAAAATAGAATGCACAAATACAGCATAATCCACAATCATAGTCACCAAAAAGTCTTATCATTGATGGCCTACAAAAACTTAAACACGAGCGGTTTACTAAATGAAGCTATAACTCAAGAAAAAAATGAAGGTTCGCGAAAGGTGATAGAACATTAGCATTCATTATGCACAAATACAATGCAATCCATAATAATAGTCACATTATTTGATTGATGGCCCACGAAAATTCAAACACGACAGTGTAATGCACAAGCGTTGTCACCAAATTTGATCAATGGCCCACGAAAACTTAAACACGAGCGGTTTCCTAAATGCAGCTATATCTCAACCAAAAGGGAAGGTTCGCGAAAGCCGATAGAAAATTCATGCACAAATTGAACAACTACAGTGCAATCCACAATCGTAGTCACCAAAGTTTATCGATAGCCCACGAAAAACTCAAACATGAAAGGTTTCCTAAATGCACCTATAGCTCATTGAAAAATGAAGGTTCACGAAAGGTGATAAAAAATACGTGTACAGATTGGACTACTACAGTGCAAACTACAATCGTAGTCGCCAAAGTTGATCGATGGCCCAAGAAAACTCAAAAAGGAGCGGTTTCCTAAATATGGCTATAACTCAACAAAAAATGAATGTATTTGAAAACCAATTAAAAATATGTGTACATAATGCACAACTATAGTACAATCCACAATCATAGTCACTAGAGTTGATGGATGGCCCATGAAAGCTCAAATTCGAGCAGTTTCCTAAATGCAGCTATAACTCAACAAAAAATGAAGGTTTGAAAAAGGCGATAGAAAATACATGTATAGAATGCACAACTATAGTGTTTATAAACCACAATCGTAGTCACCAAAGTTGATCGATGGCCTAGAAAAACTCAAACACGAGTGTTTTCCTAAATACAACTATAATGCAACAAAAAATGAACGTTCGTCAAAGCCAATTAAAAATAGGCATATAAAATACACAACTATAGTACAATCCAGAATCGTAGTCCACCAAATTTGATTGATGATGGCCCACAAAAACTCAAACACGAGCGGTTTCCTAAGTGAAGCTATAACTCAACAAAAAATGAAGGTTCACGAAAGGCGTTAGAAAATACGCATATAAAATGCACAACTATAGTGTATCCACAATTGTAGTCACTAAAGTTGATAGATAGCTCACGAAAACTCCAATACAAGTGTTTTCCTAAATTATATAACTCAACCAAAAATGAATGTTCATAAAATATGATTAAAAATATGTGTATAGAATGCACAACTATAGCACAATCTACAATCGCAGTCACCAAAGTTGAACGATGGCCCACAAAAACTCAAACATAAGCAGTTTCCTAAATGTAGCTATAACTCAACAAAAAAATGAAGGTTCGCAAAAGGCGATAGAAAATACACATATAGAATGCACAAATACAGTCTAATCTAAAAGCGTAGTCACCAAATTTGATCAATGGCCCATAAAAACTCAAACTCGAGTGGTTTCCTAAATGTGGCTATAACTCAACTTAAAATTAAGGTTCAAGAAAGGTGATAGAAAATATGTGTACAAAATGGACAACTATAGTGCAGTCCACAATTGTAGTCACTAGAGTTGATCAATGGCCAACAAACACTCAAACACGAGCATTTTACTAAGTGGGGCTATAACTCAAAAGAAAAAAAAAGTTCGAAAATAAAAAATATTGGTTTTATACACGTATATAGGATTTTTCATAGAAAGATTAAAAAATTTCCCTCTTTTAAATCTACTGCTTCTTCTTTTAAAAAATATCTATCTTTTTCAAAAACATATTATTTATTAAATAAACGGATGATCTGGGTCTCTTTACAACATGAGAATCTATAAAACCCATATTTTCGATTTTCCCAAAAAATATTGTTTCGTAGATTCTATTTTTGAGGGGTTCTTGCATGTTGATGAAAAATTAGTTTTTCAAAAAGAGGACGATATGGGTCTTCTCAAAAAGACATTCTCTACAAAATCCATTTCTTTGATTTTTCATTTAAAAATTCAAAAATTCAGCCTCTATTACCTCTACTACTAGTAATTTTAGAAAAAATCTATCTTAAAAAAAAATAAAAAATTTCAAGAAACGGACTATTTGGGTCTCTTTAACATACGGCCCTATAAAATCGATATTTTCGATTTTCCCAAAAAAATGTTTCGTAAATTCTTTTTTTGAGGGTTCTTGCATGTTGGTACAAAATATGTTTTTCCAAAAAAGGACGATCTGGGTCTACTCAGAATGACATTCTCTAAAAAACCCATTTCTAAATTTTTTCATAACAAAATTCAAAAAATTGGCCTCTATTATCTCTACTACTTGTACTTTTCAGAAAAGTCTATCTTTTTTAAAAAAAACTTTTTTTTTTTCAAAAAATGGATAATTAGGGTTTATTGAGCACACGAGCACCTATAAAAACCTATATTTTGATTTTCCAAAAAAATAAAAATTCGTAGATTCTATTCTTGAGGACTTTTTGCATGTTGTTGAAAAATTAGCTTTTCGAAAAAGGATGATCTGGATCTACTCAAAACAACATTCTCTACAAAACCCATTTCTCAGATTTTTCAAAAAGAGATTCAAAAAGTTTTCCTCCATTACCTCTATCGCTTCTACTAGAAAGTACGAGTATAGAATGCTTCTACAATGTAATCCACTATCGTAGTCATTGAAGTTAATTTGCAGCCCACGGAAACTCAAACACGAGCGTTTTCCAAAATGTGGCTATAACTCAAGAAAAAATAAAGGTTGGTGAAAGGTGATTAAAAATATGTGTACAAAATGCACAACTACAGTACAATCCACAATCGTAGTCATAAAAGTTGATTAATGGCCCACAAAAAATCAAACACGAGCGGTTTCCTAAATGCGGCTATAACTCAACAAAAATAAAGGTCGGCAGAAAGCAATAGAAAATACCTGTCTAGAATGCACAACTACAGTGTGATCCACAATCGTAGTCGGCAAAGTTGATTGATGGCCTATGAAAACTCAAAAGCGACCGTTTTTTCTAAATGCAGCTATAACTAAAAAAAAATGAAGGTACATGAAAGGTGAATAAAAATATGCATATAGAATGCAAAATGATAGTACAATCCACGATCGTAATCACCAAAGTTGATCGATGGCCCACAAAAACTCAAACATGAGCGGTTTCATAAATGCAGCTATATAACTCAACAAAAAATAAAGATTCGCGAATGGCGATAGAAGATATGTGTATAGAATGCAGAGTGATAGTGTAATCCACAATCGTAGTCACCAAAGTTGATTGATGACACACAAAAACTCAATCATGAGCGGTTTGCTAATTGTAGCTATAAATAAACAAAAAATGAAGGTTCACGAAAGGCGATAGAAAATACGCATATAGAATGGACAACTATAGTGCAATCCACAATCGTAGTCACTAAAGTTGATTGGTGGCCCACGAAAACACAAATATGATTGGCTTCCTAAATACGGCTATAACTCAAAGAAAAATGAAGGTTCGCGAAAGGCGATAGAAAATACTCGTATAGAATGGACAACTACAGTGCCATCCACAATCGTACATGGCTATAATCAACAAAAAATGAGGATCATGAAAGGTGATAGAAAATATGTGTATAGAATGCACAACTACAGTGTAATCTAGAAGCGTAGACACCAAAGTTGATCGATGGCCCACAAAAACTCAAACATGCGGTTCGCTAAATGCAGCTATAACTCAACAAACACGAACAGTTTCCTAAATGTGGCTATAAGTCATTAGAAAATGAAGGTTTACGAAAGGTGATAGAAAATGCACATACATAATGGAAAACTACAGTGCATTCCACAAAGTCACCAAAGTTCATCGATGTCCCAAAAAAACTAAAACACGAGCCATTTGCTAAATGCGGCTATAACTCAACGAAAAATGAAGGTTCGTGAAAGGTGATAGAGAATACACGTATATAATGCACAACTACAGTGAAATTCATAATCGTTGCCACCAAATAAAAAATGCAGGTTCTTGAAAGACAATTAAAAATATGTAGACAAAATGCACAACTACAGTACAATCCACAATTGCAGTTACAAAAGTTGATTGATAGCCCTGAAAAACTTAAAAATGAGAGGTTTCCTAAATGTGGCTATAACTCAATAGAAAATGAAGTTTTTTGAAAGGCGATAGAAAATACGTGTATAGAATGCACGACTATAGTGTAATGCATAATCGTAATCAGCAAAGTCGATCGATGGCCCACGAAAACTCAAACACAAGCGGTTTCCTAAATGTGGCTATGAGTTTCTTGACTATGATTGTGGCTGGCACTGTAGTTGTCAATTTAGTTGTGCATTCTATAATCATATTTTCTATCACCTTTCGTGAACCTTCACTTTTCGTTGAGTTATAGTTGCACTTAAGAAACCGCTCATGTTTGAGTTTTCGTGGGCCATAGATTAACTTTTTTTTACTACGATTGTTGATTGCATTGTACTTTTCCATTATGTACATGTACCGGTTGAGTTTAAGTTATCATGGGCCATCGATCAACTTTGGTAACTACGATTGTGGGTTGCACTGCAGTTGTGCATTCTATACGTGTATTTTCTATCACCTTTCGTAAACCTCCATTTTTTTTTGTGTTATAGCTGCACTTAGGAAAGTGCTCATGTTTGAGTTTTCATGGGCCACTAATCGACTTTGGTGACTACGATTGTGGAGTATACTGTAGTTCTGCATTCTATACGAATATTTTCTATTACCTTTGGCAAACCTTCTTTTTTTGTTGAGTTATATATAGCCTCATATCAGAAACCGCTCATGTTTGAGTTTTTATGGGCCATCGATCAACTTTTGTGACTACGATTGTGGATTGTACTGTAGTTGTACATTTTGTATGATATTTTTTGAACTGGTGAGGTCCCTCACATTAACCCTACCAGCCGCATATTCCTGGCTGAAGCTGGGCGACTAACTCTTCCGGGTAATGCGCATTCGCCGTACCCTTTACTCGAAAACCCGAGAGCGTAGTCGAACCCGAGACCATGAGAAATATCCCACGTTTCAAGCTAACCAAGGCTTACTCTGGTGGCGATTTTGTATGCATATTTTTAATCACCTTTCACGAACCTATATTTTTTGTTGAGTTATAGTTGCATTGTGGAAAACGCTCGTGTTTGAGTTTTCGTGGGCCATCGATCAACTTTGGTGACTGCGCTTGTGGATTACACTGTAGTTGTGCATTCTATACGCGTATTTTATGTCGCTTTTCATGAACCTTCATCTTTTGTTGAGTTATAGCCGCATTTAGGAAATTGCTCATGTTTGAGTTTTTGTGGGCCATCAATAAAATTTGGTGACTACGATTGTGGATTGCACTATAGTTGTAAATTCTCTACACATATTTTTAATTTCCTTTCATGAACCTTCATTTTTTGTTGAATTATAGGCTCATTTAGAAAAACGCTCATGTTTGGGTTTTTGTGGGCCATCGATCAACTTTGATGACTACGATTGTGGATTCCAATGTAGTTGTGCATTATGTACAATTATTTTCTATCGCCTTTCGCGAACCTTTATTTTTTGTTTGGTTATAGCAGCATTTAGGAAACCGGTCGAGTTTGAGTTTTTGTGGGCCATCGATCAACTTTGGTCACTACGATTGTGGATTGTGTTGTAGTTGTACATTTTGTACTTATATTTTTAATCGCTTTTCACAAACCTTCATTTTTTCTTGAGTTATAGAGGCATTTAGGAAACCGTTCATTTTTTAGTTTTCAGGAGCCATTAATTAACTTTGGTAAGTATGATTGTGGATTGCACTATAGTTGTGCATTATGCAGTGTAGTTGTGTTTGAATTTATGTGGGCCATCGATTAAATTTGGTAACTACGCTTGTGGATTACACTATAGTTGTGCATTCTATATGCGTATTTCCTATCGCTTTTCGCGAACCTTCATTTTTTGTTGAGTTATGCCCACATTTAGGAAACTGCTCATGTTTGAGTTTTTGTGGGCCATAGATAAACTTTGGTGACTACGATTGTGGTTTGCACTGTAGTTGTGCATTATGAACTCTAATTTTCTATCTCCTTTCACAAACCTTCATTTTTTTTAGTTATAGCCACATTTAGGAACGCGCTCATGTTTGGATTTCTATGGGCCATCTATCAACTTTGGTGACTACGCTTGTGGATTACACTATAGTTTTTGTATTTCATACGCGTATTTTATATCTCCTTTTGTGAACCTTCTTATTTTGTTGAGTTATAGCCGCATTTAGGAAATCACTCATGTTTGAGATTTCGTGGGCCATCGATAAACTTATGTGACTACAATTGTGGATTGCATTGTAGTTGTCCGCTCTATACACGTATTTTCTATTGCCCTCCGTTAACCTTCAATTTTTGTTCAGTTATCATCACTTTTAGGAAACCGCTCGTGTTTGAGTTTTTGTGGGCCATCGATCAACTTTGGAGAACAGGATTGTGGATTACACTATAGTTGTGCCTTCTATACGCGTACTACGCTTTCGCAAACCTTCATTTTTTTTAAAGTTATAGCTACATTTAGGAAACCGCTTGAGTATGAGTTTTCGTGTGCCATCAATCAACTTTGACGATTACGCTTGTCGTGGATTACACTTTATTTGTACATTCTATACGCGTGTTTTCTATTGCCGCATTTAGAAAACTGCTCATGTTTGAGTTTTTGTAGGCCATCGATCAACTTTGGTGACTACGAATGTGGATTGTACAGTAGTTGCGCATTATGTACGCATAGTTTTAATCTCCTTTCATGAACCTTCATTTTTTGTTGACATATACTCGCATTTAGGAAAATGCACTGTAGTTGTCCATTTTGTACATGTATTTTCTATCGCCTTTTGCGAACCTTCATTTTGTATTGAGTTATTAGCCACATTTAGGAGAAACCTCGAGTTTGAGTTTTCGTGGATGATGGATCAACTTTGATGACTACGATTGTGGATTACACTATATTTGTGCATTCTTTTCATATATTTTCTATCACCTTTCACAAACTTTCCTTTTTTGTTAAGTTATAGCCACATTTAAGAAAACGCTTGTGTTTATGTTTTCGTGGGCAATCGATCAACTTTGGTGACTACGGTTGTGGATTACACTTTAGTTCTACATTCTATATGCGTATTTTCTATCGCCTTTCACAAAACTTCAACTTTCGTTGAGTTATAGCTGCACATAGGACAATGCTCATGTTTGAGTTTTCAAGGGCCATTGATCAACTTTGGTGACTACGATTGTGGATTGTACTGTACTTGTCCATTCTGTACGTGTATTTTCTATCTTCTTTTCTGAACTTTGATTTTTCGTTGATCTATAGCCGCATTTAGGAAACCGCTCTAGTTTGAGTTTTCGTGGGCCATCAACCAACTTTGGTGACTACGATTGAGGATTTCACTATAGTTGTGCATTCTATACGCACATTTTCTATCACCTTTCATGAACCTTCTTTTTCTTGTTGAGTTATAGCCATATTTACAAAACCGTTGATGTTTGAGTTTTTGTGGGCCATCAATCAACTTTGCTTACTACGAATGTGGATTGCACTGTAGTTGTCCACTCTTCATGTGTATTTTCTATCGTCTTTCGTGAACATTCATTTTATTGCTGAGATATACCCGCATTAAGGAAACCACTCGAGTTTGAGTTTTCGTAGGCCATCGATCAACTTTGATCACTGTGATTGTGGATTACATTGTAGTTGTGTATTCTATATGATTGTGAATTGTACTGCAGTTGTGCATTGTATATGCATATTTTAATCGCCTTTCACGAACTTTAATTTTTTGTTGAGTTTTTGGCCACATTTAGGAAAATGCTCGTGTTTGAGTTTTTGTGGACCATCGATCAACTTTGGTGATTACAATTGTAGAATACATTGTAGTTGTGCATTCTATACATGTATTTTCTATTGCCTTTCACGAACCTTAATTTTTTGTTTAGTTATAGTCACACTTAGGAAACCGCTAATGTTTGAGTTTTTGTGGGTGATCGATCAACTTTAGTGACTATGATTGTGGATTGCACAATATATGTCCATTCTATACGTGTA